>JAOXOE010032513.1:0-10953 GCA_028565055.1 Phoeniculus purpureus
CTCCTGTCCCTGCCCCTGCTCCTGCCCCTGCCTGTGCCACCTCACACTACTGCAGAGCAAGCCCCGATGCCCACAGCCCCTGCCCTGCCCACTGCTGCCCCTGCCAGCGTCTGGCTGATCCCTCTTCCCAGGCCGGCACCCGCTGTGGCTCCTGCCCACGTGTCCTGGTGAGATGGGGCTGGGGCTGGACCCTTCGTGGCTGGAGGCAGCAGTCCAAGGTGTCACACAGGCACCTCCTGCACAGAGGTCACGGCTCCTGCCTGTGCTCTGGAGGCGCAGGGTCAGCTCCTGGGCAGCCTCGCACAGGCTTTGTTCTCTTCCCCAGCGGCCTGATGGTTTTGCTGACGACCAGAGCTGGCTCCTGAGGATCCAGCTGGGCTCTTTCAGGCAGCTGGTTGGACCTGAAAAGGACCTTCCTCCCAGTGAGCCGGGGCAGCGCGAGCGCCACCAGGCTGCCCCAGAGCTGCTCTGAGGGGCAGAGGTCGCAGTGCATCTGCCTCTGTGCCTTTGTAGGGTCACCCCGGAGCTGCTAGGAACCACCAGCTTTAAAACTGGGCGCTGCCCAGCTCCTGTGCGTGGAGCAGCTGTCCGTCCCTCCCTGGCTCTGTGGTGGCACCCAGCGGGGTCTTGGCTGCTTCTTTCCACACAAACAGCTGCAGGAGCGTTCTGGGGCAGGAAGACAGACCCTGGGTACCGCCCCCCTTTCCTCTTTTATTCCCAAAGTCGTATCTGCTCTGTTTTGTGCTGGGAAGGAGGCAGGAGAAGACCCCCGCTGACCCGCAGCAGCTCCAGTTCAGGAGGCGGTGCTGCCAGCTCCAGCTCTCACGCTCCCGTCTGCCCCTGGTGGGACCGGGGCCACCATGAACACGGGGGGACCTCTCTCCATGCCCAGGGCTTCCACCTGCCCACTCTGCGAGGGGAGGCCACGGGATGGAGCGGGAACGACCACCAAGACGCGATGGCTACCGGCCGGTCTGCTGAGACAGAGAGGAGATGGAGCGACGGAGCCCCTGAGACGCTGGAAGCAGCCTCGGTGCCCTGACTGCAGCCCCTCAGCCGCCTGAGGACTGGCCCGGTCCCGAGCCCCAAACCCACCGCGATGGGGGGTGCCCCCTGCCCGGCGCGATGCCGCTTGCAGCAGCCTTCCGCTGCTCTGCCTTCGCGCCCCCGTGGGGAGGGCCGGCACGGGGCCAGGAGCCGAGCAGCGAGCCCGCAGCCCCGGGGAGCACTTGACACGCGATTCCTCACACGCCACTGCTGCCTCAACACCGCGAGCGGCCGGGGGTTCTCCGACGCTGACGCGCTGCCCCGCGGCTGCCGGGCTCGTCCTGCGCCCAGCATCGCCCCAGCCCCGCAGGGGACTAGCTTGAGGGGGCCGAGTCAGCTCCTCCGGTGGGTCCAGAGGTCCTGGAAGGTCTCTGCTCACCCTGCAGCTCCTCCTGGCCCCTCACCCTGGTGAGACCTCACCAGGAGTCCTGCAGCTGCTTGTGGAGCCCCCAGGACAAGAAGGAGCTGGAGCTGTTGGAGCAAGTCCAGAGGAGGCCATGAGGATGCTCAGAGGGCTGCAGCCCCTCTGCTCTGGGGACAGGCTGAGGGAGTCGGGACTGCTCAGCCTGGAGAGGAGAAGGATCTGGGGAACCTCCTAGAGACCTTCAAATCCCTGCAAGGGGCTGTCAGAGGGCTGGGGAAGGCTGTTCCCAAGGGCAGGGAGTGATGGGATGAGGGGTCCTAGTGTGAAGCTGGAAAACGGCAGAGTGAGGCAGGACAGAAGGAAAATGTTGTTGAATCTGAGGGTCCCTGGAACAGGCTGCCCAGAGAGGGGCTGGAGACTTCATCCCTGGAGCCATCCAAGGTCAGGCTGGACGTGGCTCTGATGCCCAGGGTCCCCACCAGCCCCAAGTGCCTCCCCCAGCTGCCTGGGGCTGCCCGCTCCGAGCTCCGCTGGCCGCGCCGTGCGGGCAGCTCCTGCCCGTTTACATGTGAGGGAAGAGAAGGCTCGGAGCGGTGATTTTCTCGGGGGGGCTGAGCGCAGATCAATCTCACTGAGCGCTGCAAAGCCTAAAGGACACCTTGAGAACTTCTGTTGGCAGGAAAGAAGCCGATTTCTCTCTCCGCGGGGCTCCTCGGGGACTTCCCGGCAGATCGGCAGCCTCTGAGAGCATCTCCCCTGCGCCCGGTGCCCTGACGCCGGCTGGCAGAGCTGCCACCACGGGCTGGGCTGCGGTGCAGAGGGCACCGTCTCCTTGGGCGCAGCTCCCAGGATCATTTCAGTCTCTGCTCCCCATGGCCTCTGCCCATGAGGTCTCACATCCCTGGCCCCCGGCAGAGTGTTGTCACTGCCCTAGAGGTCCTGGCAGAGGGGTGAGGTGGGTCCCTGGTGCTTTGTCCCTCTCTGGCTCAGCCCTGGAGGTGCGGAGGGCTGCAGGCACTGGCACAGCCTTGCAGGGCCAGGCCAGGGCATCAGCAGGGTCCCTGCAGCGGGGCCAGGCTCTGCACTGTCGATGGAGCCCGGGTGTTCCCAGGGGGCAGGAGCATCCGTCTCCTCCTTTCCCTTCTCCCTGCATCTCTGCCCCTGCTCCCAGTCCTGGCTGTGCCGCAGCCTCTTTGCTTGGCACAGCAGAGGGGTCAGAAATCCCTGTGCAGAAGGGGAGCAGAGCCTGGCACGGAGATGGCAGGGGCCAGCTGAGCCCCATCCCCTCGACCTCCCTGCCGGCTCCTCGCGGCAGGACCAAGCCAGGGCCGGAAGGTTCACGGGACAGACCCTCGTGAAGGCGCTGAGCAGCAGCCCTGTGGCAGGCGAAGTTCAGCCCAGCCCTTACCTGGCTCCGGAGGGGATCGCTCGCCGCTTCCCACCAGGGCCCCTCGCCCGGGCACTGGGATTAGCAGCTGTGCTGTAGGATTAAGCAGCCGAGGAGCCTTCCTTAAGCTGGGGATTATCTCCACATCATTTCACATTTCCTGCTCGATTAATTTCCCTCTGGCCTGTCATCTTCTGCGTTTGTCCCCGGGCTCCCAGGGCTCAGCAGAGCCAGCACCAGGCACGACACGAGTCCCTTCTCCTTGGGGGCTGCTGGGCCTTCTGCACCCCCAGAGGCTCAGCTGGGCGCTGGACTGTTAGGCCAGAGCCCGGCCAGGGAGACGGAGGCTCCTCCAGCTCAGCACCGGCTCCAGGTCTCCAAAAGGGGCTGTGAGGCTGCCTTGGTGCCCACCTGCACCAGATGACCCTGCCAGGGGTCCCACCTCTGCCCTCCCGGCTGTGCCCACCCTCCCTGGGCACCGGGAGCAGAGCAGGGAAGCAGACCAGGTCAGAAGGCCCTTCTCATGCTGCTCTTGCCCCCTGCCACAGGAGCACAAGCCCAAGAGGCTGCTCCTGTAGTCTGAACTCAGAGCTTTGCGCTCCCAGTCCCTCTGCTTCTGCCCAACAGCCACCACCTCCTCTCCTGCCTCAGCATCTCCGCTGGGCAGGGGGGTCCCAGAGGGGGAAGTCCCACAGTGTCAGGGACTGGATCCGTCCCGCTCCTCCCCAGTGTCAGGGTCTGGATCCGTCCCGCTCCTCCCCACCCTTCACGCGTTTGCTTCCCCACGGTGGTCCCTCATTAGCACCCCACTGCTGTCCTCAATCTGCTTTCGCTGCTCGCAGCGTTTCCAAGACCATGGGAGGACTTTATAAATCATTTATCTGAGGCAGCAGTTACAGCACAAACAAGTCACTGACGCTGCAGCTCCGAGCGCTGGAGACGGTGGGAGCCGAGTGCTCCAGTGGCACCCCCATCCCCTCCCCACTCACTCACTCACTCACACAAGGTTGGGGTGCCTGTGGGGTCCCTCCATCATTGTGAGGCAGCAATGACCAGGCAAAGTGACCACTCTGGGGCCCAGGGCTCGTGGCTGAGCACGATGACAGGCCACAGCGGTCAGCTGGCGGATGCCCCAGAGGAGCTGTGCCAGCAGCCTCCTCCTGGCCTCCAGCCGCTGCCTTCCACAGCATCTCTTCCCCAGAGACACCGAGAGGCTGTGGGACACCTGCCCCTGGCCAGGCTGAGCAGCTCCGGGGCTGAGGGTGCCAGCTCCACGCCAGCAGCCCCGTGTGCCGCTCAGCCTGTGGCTGACGGGAGCCCGAGGCATCGTGCCCGCTGCAGCCATCCCCGAGCACGTGCAGCTCACGCCGGCCTCTCCCCGCACCCCCTCGGGGAGCACCCGCCGCCTTCGCAGCCCCTCCGGGAGCCGCCGGCAGCCGCGGGAGTGGCCGGAGGAGCCTTTCCAGCGCCTTCGGCAAAGGCGGCGCGCCCGGGGCTGGGGTGGCGGCGAGGCCGCCCCTCGCGGAGCCGCTCTCAGACCCGCCACCTGCGCGCGGCAGCCAAACGCCTCTCCCCGCCGCTCTCCTTTGAAGCTGCTTCACAACGCGTCAGACTAATCAAGACTCGTTTTAGAGAGAAACAGGAAAAATGTGCAAAGCAGAGAGCGGGGCTCCCCGAAGACCAAAGCGCTGCCTGCGAGCTCTTCTGAGGAGCAGCCTCCTCTCCGAGTCGAGAGCCGCGGAACCGGGGACCATCTCCCCTCTGCCGCATAAATCTGCAGCTACTGCAGGCAGAAGGGGGGATCAGAAGACACTTCAAAGGCTCTCGAGCTCCGTATCTGTGTCAGAGCGCAGCGCCGAGCGCTCGGCGTCGCCCTCCCGCTAAAGACGAACTTCCCCGCTCTGCTCGGCACCCGAAAAAGCCCAAACCGGCGGCTCCTCTACGGGGAGGGAGGCTGCGAGCGAGCGACAGAGCAGCAGCGCTGGGCTTCAGCGCCTGACGGCCTTCGTGGGCCCCGTCGGGCTTGGCCTCTCTCATGCAGCAGGGAGGCTGGAATAGCGCCCAGGGCTCTCTTGTGGCTCCTCGAGTGCTGGGTAGGAGCCAAGACGCCCTTCCTTGACGTGCTGGGTGTCCTCATGCCTCCCATCTGAAGAGAGCACTTCTGCCCTGGTGTGACCCGACTCAGGTGGCCTTGGCACCTCCTCTGGTGCTGTGTGGACTCTTGGTTGCCCCCCTCCCAGGACTGACCCGGCTGCCCAGGGGGGCTGTGGAGTCTCCTTCTCTGGAGAGGTTTCAAACCCACCTGGACTGTTCATGTGTGACTGGATCTAGGGGATCCTGCTGGGGCTGGGGATGGGGCTGGATGATCTCTCAAGGTCCCTTCCCATCCCTAATGACTGATCTGGGGGATTCTGCTGTGGCCAGGGACTGGACTGGGTGATCTCTCGGGTCCCTTCCAACCCCTGATGGGTTTCTGCGATCCTGTGAAACCTGGGCAGCAGCCGTGTCCCTCCCGAGCCAACGTGGGCTGGGGCGTGTCCCATTCGCCTGTCGCTGGGCACATCCTCCTGCTCTCCCCGGATTCAAATTCAATCTGATTTCAGTCTGATTGGTTTCCACTGTGCTTGAGAGGACTAATTAACGCCCAGCTCTGCTCTGGGTAGTTTCATCCCCGACCAATAAGAGGAGGAAGGACGGGGCGGTGTCCCTGCCATTAATCATCATTACGCTGGTGGCCAGGAAAGCCAGCGCTTGTGCAGCGGCGGCACTCGGCCACCCGGCAGGACCCGGACCTCTGCAAAGGCCCGAGAGAGCAGCGCCCTGCGCTTGGATGCTGCCGAGGAGAGGGCGGCAGGACCTCGCCGGTGCCAGAGGGAGGGGCCCCCGCAGCAGAGCATCTCTGGACAAGCGGGTACTCGCAGCTCCGGGTGCCTCAGGCTGAGCCGGGGCTTCGCAGTCACTTGCCAGCACCACTCGCCCGCCCTGCGAGTGGCGGCCCTGATGCTGAAAGCAGGCGCGAGTGGTCACAGACTGTTCCCCTCCGTCCCAGCACACGGCACCCACGGGTCCGGGTGAGACAAGGGTTTAGAAATCCCTGCTCTACCCAGCCACGGAGATAGGTGGGGCTGTGCCGAGCCCTCCTTCCTGCCTCTCTGGCCTCCCCTCACCCCCCCTGCCCACCCCAAGCAGGAGTCTGAGCCTGTGGAGCATGAGTGCCGGGGTCGGGAGGAGGGGAGCACGTCTGCCTGTGGCGGTAGGTGACCCCCACACGGTGCCTTCTCTGGGCAGGTGCATCTAAAGCTGAGCTCCTCCGCATCACCTCCGAGTGCGGGTTCCCCCGGGCGCTTGAGCCTCTTCCGCCCGATTTGCTGCAGCTCTGATTAACGAGCATCTGCTCTGCCTCCCGCAGAAGGGCTGTGGGACAGAGTGACAGCTGGGACGGGACCGCGCCGGGCCAGCGGGTGTCAGCCCGCACCTCTGCGGGTGAAGCGAAGCACTCGCCTGGCTCTGCAGGGCTTGTCTTTGCCTTCCTTTGACAGAGGCAGCTGTGCCCCGGCCTTCAGCAGCGCAGCCCTCCAGCCCCGGTGATCCCAGCTGCCCCGACGTCCAGCGATGCCATCAGAGAAGGGCTCCTTCCTCGCAGCCAGCCCACGCCGCCCCCGGCGCAGCTGGCAGCCCTCGCTCCGGTCCTCCCGCTTCCCACCAGGCAGAAGAGGCCGCCTCCCTCCCTGGCACCTTACACAGGCACTGCACCCTCCCCGGCAGCCACAGCACCTTCACTGGCCCCGGGAGCTGCAGCCCCAGCACCTTCACCTGCTCCAAGCCCCGACTCTCTTTCGAGGGCTCTGCTTCCGGGGAGCAGCCCCCATGCGCTAACCTCGCTCTGCCCCCCTCAGCCTGGGCTCTGTGCCCTCGCCTCTGGCGCTGTGGCGAGCCCACCGGAGCCGGGAGGCAGCGTCACAGTCCCGGTACCGGCGGCTCCATCCCTGCCTCCCTGGACGGTGCCTCCGTTGCTCCGCACGCAGAGCAGAGCCGCGGCGGGAGCAGCCGTAGCCCGCAGCAGATGCGCTGAGGAGCTGTCTTCGCTCCTGCTTTGCCTCGGAGCCCTCGGGCCAGAAAAGCAGCTGAGGGCTGGTGCTGGTAAGCGAGAGACCCAGCCCGCGGCACCGGTCCCCTCCGGCTCTGCCGAGCGAGCCCGGGTCTGCCCTCGGCCGAGCCGGCGCGTCCCTTGGCACCAGCCTCGGCCCCGGAAGGGCCTTTGCTTGCACCCAGCCGTCAGCCGCGGCCACCTCTGCGGCCGTTCGAGGCGTCAGCGCGATGGGTGTAAGCGGGGCTTACTGGTGGCGCTTGGAAACAGGCGGCAGCTCGCTGGGAGGGGCTGGGGGAGCCGGGAGGGGCTGCAGCCAGGTGCCTGAAGCTGGCCCAGACAGGGCGCACAGCCCCATCCCCCCTGTCTCCAAACCGCACCCCCAGCACCGCCGGCCAGGCCGGGAGGGGCGTGCAGGCACCATCCTCATCCTCCGGCCACCTCCCGGACCTTCCTCCCAGCTGGGTGACTCTTCAGGCGCTGGGTCCCGAGAGGAGGCCGCGTCTGGCAGCGCCCTTGCCCGGCTGTGCTGCTCGCCACGCAGGGCTCTCATCGCGGTGCAGCCCGTCCCTTCCGGCCGCCTCGCAGGGAGCAGTGTCAGACACCTCTGCAATGCCAGGTACAACCAACCCGCGTCTGCCGTGCCAGCTGCGCCCGGGAGGTCCCTCAGCGTGCAGACTAGTTACCTGTCTGCTGTGAACGACAGACCCGAGCGCCAGCGCCAGCCACGTCTCCTCCTTCAGAGCCTGCGTTTAGGACACCGAAGCGAGGTTTGTGCTCACAGGGGCCACCCCTGAAGGACCCTTCAGGACCAGTTGCCATCGGCAGCAAACCCACTGGTTGCGTGCAGGGGACCGCAACGGGGTCTGGGGTCGTGGGCACTGCAGGGCTGAGCGGTGGGAGGGTAGGGCCAGGGCACTGGGGCAAAGCTGTCACCAGCACTTGGGAAGAGGGACAGGTCTGTGTAGGATGGGTGCCCTGCAGGGCTCCTCTCCAGCTCCTGCCAGCTTCCCCGGGGCTGGTGCTTCCCAGCTGCTCCTCACCTGGAAAGACCCTGGAGGGTTGGGTGGGAAGGCAGAAGGAGCAGCTCTGCCGTGAGCCCTGCTGAGGCAGAAAGGCAGAGGAGAAACACCGGCTGCGATGTGGCAGAGCACAGGAGCCCTCGGCAGTGCAGCCCAGGGGGGCCTGGGGACAACCCCTGGCACTCAGGTTTGGTTAGAATTTAGGCAGCATCCAAAGTCTGATGTTTAATAAAGGGGGAGGAGATGCTGCACAGCCCAGGGGCCGAGCTGCCAGCTCTGCAGCCCCAACCCTGCTGCACAGCCCAGGGACTCAGCTGCCAGCTCTGCCGCTCCAACCCTGCTGCACAGCCCTGCTGCCAGCTCTGCAGCCCCAAACCCACTGCACAGCACAAGGGAAGGCTCCCTGGCCATGGGCACAGCCTTGGGGTGCTGGTGGACCCCCTGCTCTGTGCCAGCCCTGTCCCAGGTCTCCAAACCCAGCCTTGCTTAAACCCCACCGTCGATTCCGGGTTCTTGTTCCTCAGCTTTGGTGACTGAAGTGACAGGTGATACCGTGCTGGGGCTCTCCCTTCACCAGATGGGCAAAACCGCTCCTGCTTTAGGTGCCAGCTGAGTGCCTCTGCCTGATTGTCCTCTGAGAGAGGGGCAGTGGCCGGAGGGGGAGCAATGTCTTTGTTGCCCAGGAGCCTCCTTTCCCCGCAAAGCCAGGCAGGGCTGCAGACAACGGTCGCTCTCACCCCTGCACCCAACCTGCGCCCTAACTGGGGTGCTGGAGGGGAAGCTTTGCGTGTCGCGCACCGGGCTGGTGCGATCCCAGAGGAGCAGGAGGATGCTCGTCTCCTGCAAGAACAGCCTCACAGGCAGTCGCTCGGTTCCCTTTCCAAGGAGCAGGTTTTTCTCTCCATCTGTGTATCTGGTGGAGGCAGCACCCAGGATCTGCAGTGGGATCCTGTACCAGCAGCAGACACAAGTACAGACGGTTCCCATGCTGAACCCCAGTCTTCCCAGTGTGGAATGCTTGGATCCAGCCTTTATGGGTGGTGAGAAGCCTGTGGTGCTGAATCCGATGGCTGAGAGCAGTGAGGCCGCTGCAGCTCCATGTCCCCAGGCAGAGCCCCTTCCCCACCAGCCCTGGCCATGGCCACGCACTGCTGCTGTGGCTGAGCACAGAGTTTCAACTCAGGGAGGACACCCTGTCAGCACCAGGTAGGAGCCGTCACTCGCTCCCTTTCTGATCAAGCAGCTACCTGAAGCCTTCTGGAAGGGTGAGCAGTCTGCATCTGAAGGCAGCAGGCACAGGCACCACAGGGAGGGCCGGTGTCCGGATCCCCACGGTGCCATCAGCAATGCCAAGGGACCAGAGCTCGGTGAGCCAGGCACTGCCATCAATCGCAGGGCCTGCGCCTCAGAGGCTCCTGAGTGTTTAAATCATTAATTAAGGTTAATGAAATGTGCTCCTGCAGTTTATCTAAGTGCGTGTTTGGGACCCAAATCCCATCATTAATCAGGGAACGAGGCCATCTGACAGGCCCAGCAAAAGCCTCTCTTAAGCCCCAGTGAGCCCCAGCATCAGGGCTGCAAGCGGAGGGAGGTGGCCCTGCCCGAGAGCAGGACAGCGACACCTGAGAAGAGGTCAGGGTGCACAGCCCCACCAGCAAGGGCTTACAGAGGGTTAGGGGGGTCTGTCTGGCTCAGGGCTGAGGTGAGGGTGCACAGCCCTACCAACAAGGGCTTCTGCGCAGAGGCAGCCCCACTGGGCTGCTCCTCAGCAGATCCTCTGCGCCACAGCTGGCTAATGGTGCCCACGAGGCACCCACTGGGGTCCCACCAGCCAGAAGCGAAGGCAGTCAGAGCCTCTGAAGCAGCAATCAGACACCTCCAAATTGGGTGGACGTGAGAAGTGAGTCTGCGGCTCCGGATCGATCCGGCAGCCAAGGTCAGTTAGAAGGAAGCTGGAGAAGCCGCTGTGCGAAGGCAGCAGAGGTAGAAATCAGTGGTAATGGGCTGCAGCGGGCACGGACCTCCAGCCGCTGCTGACCCACTTAACTCTGCCTCTCATCCGCAGGAAACTTCCTCTCCATTTTCCAGTCCTCGGGCAGGGAAACCAGACCGGGGCAGGGCCGTCAGCCCAGGGATGGGCTGTGATGCTCCGGCAGCCTCTGGCCAAGCGCAGCCTGCGGGAAGGGTCGGTGCTGGTCACCTCAGCTCAGGGGCTGAGTGCTCTCCACTGGGGTGGACACATCCCTGTCTGCTGGGGGGGTTTGTGAGGGTCTGGCCACGGTCTGCTGGCCCCTGAGAGTGCAGCTCTCTCATACCCAGCCCAGAGAAGAGGACCCAGTGTCTGCCCTGCAGTAGGGGCAGCTTACGCTGAGATGGACCGAAGGATCCCGGCTGTGTCTGTCGACTTTCCGTGGTGGGAAGGAGCTAAACACAGGCAAGCAAGCCCGAATCCCACGCAACAGGCCAGCGGCTCCTTGCAGCCCCTAGTCCTGTCTCCACGTGATAGCTGTCCAGTAGTGGCAAGCCCTGACAGCCCTGGCAGGGAACAAGAGCAGGAGGGGTGGGACAGGCTTCCCCAGCATCGCCCAGGGCTGCTCAGCACTCGCCCATCTCCTCTCGTGCCGAGAGCCACCAGGGATGCCCATCGGTGCCGGCAGAGAGCAAGCAGGGCTGCAGCGTGAAATCCTGGCTTTGAACCCGGGTACCCGCCTGTGCTGCTCCCACCTGCTGTGTGGGAGCCTCTGCCCTAGGAACGACACGTCCCCTGGGACAGCAGTCACAGCCAGCTGAGCATCGCGTGGCGAGCGGCTGTGCAGCCTGGGCTTCAGCTGACACCTTCCAGGGCGCCTGGTCCAGCCTCGGGTCCCACTGGCCAAAGCAGGTGAGGCTCCGGATTCATGCGGCCGCTGCACTGCATGGGGAGTTTGCCCAGTGGCCAGCAACACAGCTGGAGACGCTTTGGCCAGGCCAGCTCAAAACCATCTTGGCTGGGTGGCTGGGCATCACTGTGGCTGTGGGAACGTGGGTGCTGTGAGTTGTTTGGACC
>JAOXOE010032514.1:0-10953 GCA_028565055.1 Phoeniculus purpureus
GCCCAGAACTGAATACAATACTCCAGGTGCGGTCTAACCAGTGCTGAATACAGGGGAAGGATAACCTCCCTTGACCTACTGGCCACACCATTCTTGATGCAGGCCAGGATGCCATTGGTCCTCTTGGATGCCTGAGCACACTGCTGACTCATGTTAAGTTTGTTGTCCACTAGTACCCCCAAGTCTCTTTCCACCTGAGAACTCTCTAAGAACTTCATTCCCAGCCTATAGTTCTGCCTGGGATTGTTATAACCAAAATGCAGAAACCGACACTTAGACTTGTTAAAACTCATCCTATTGGAGTCTGCCCATCTCTCCAGTCTGTCCAGGTCCTTCTGCAGGGCCCTCCTACCCTCTAACAGATCAACACGGGCTCCAAGCTTGGTGTCATCTGCAAATTTGCTGACGATGGACTCCATCCCATCATTAAACCTCAGGGTAGGTTTGTGTGAGCAGCTGGGTGGTGATAAGTTTAAATCATGTCACTTGCTCTGATAGTCCAGAGATGCTGTCAGAGCTTTGGTTACCTTTTTCAAATAGGTAAGAGTACTTTTTTTGAGACAGAACATCTCTTAAGAAATAAGAAGAAATTAATGGAAAGTGATATCTTTGGCAGATGAAAAAATTTCCTCAGTAGAATACTGAGCATTAGTGTCTGTCAGCTGATTACTATGAATTATCCACCATTGTCGCTGTCCTTTACAGAGTTCGAGATATTTCACAAAAGCTTATAGTGAAAGACAGGTAAGCATGTTGATTGTAAAGAGTTCATATAGGTGGTTGATTGTTCTGTAGTTTATCGCATTAACTCTTCTGTATGAACACTGCTGTTAATGTGGAGTAAATTAATAAATTCATATTCTACCTTAATTGTGTAGTATCTTCCACAGGCAGACAAGTTCTTTCTTAGTGCAGGCTGATTTACTTGGTATGAAAGGCTTTTTTCCATAGATATAATAGCCCAAATATGTTGATTGTGTTTATTTTTAGTTAGTGGGGTTTTTCTGCTTCATCTCCACCAAAATTGCAGTAAGACTAGAGATTTTTTTACTTAATTTGATATTAGTATTATGAGATAATAAGAGTTAACTTCATCAAACATGTCATAACAAACCATTTGTACTACTCTCAGGCAAACTCAACACAAATTATGTAAGTCCCCCTATGGCACTAAACAGCATTTTACATGGTTGAAATACTGCAGATGGTGCTCAAGAAGGAAAAAAAAAAATCCAAAACCTAAATAAACTGTATAATTTTGCAAATTAAGAAGAATGCATGTTGATGATGTTTGGTTAGTTGGCTGAGATTTTCTTTTTGCATATTTGGACCACCACCAACAAAGCTGTACTGTACAATGACCCCTTTCTTTTAAAATCTAAAAAAAGTCTGACTTACAAAGTGACTATGGAAAATGAAAATAAGATTCTGCACCAACCTTGCAGGAAAAAGAAATGAAATAAATCTGTACTATACATTTTAATATATGCCTATGATATATTTAGATTTTTTTTTTAAATACTAGGAGTCAGAAGCATAGCTCACAAAGCAAAAATTGTCAAGTGTTTGAACTTGAAGCATGACACTTGAAGAATGGCTAATGTAATTATTGGTGGGTTCCTGCTCTTTCTGAATTTGTCACACACTTTATTAAATATATTTTGTTTTTATTAGTTTTATTTGCTATCCTCTTTGCTGTTTTCACACATGGTAGCGCTGTCATGCCATCAGTGTTCCTTCCGATTCTTTCTGCAAAATTCTTCCTTTCCCTTAGTGGGCAGAATGTACAATCTACTACAAGGGCATTGATAATGTCACTCCTGGTAATCAACTACTAGGGAACTCCCATGGGAATATATTCAGCATCCAGTCCAAAAGAGTCTCACTAAAATTACCTCCACGACACCTGCCCATCCTTGAATTAGTTGTTACAATATGTTGATCTCTTGGTTCTGCTATCCTGTCAGCCTGAGTCTCAGTTAGGGCATTTATGTTTGGTGGCTCTTGCAATTTAAGAGATGTATGTTACTGTTATTGCACTGGCCCCTGCCTGCTCTACTTAGCGTCATTTTTTTAGCTATATGCATGCTGGTGTACAGTTATGATATTTTTATTGTCTCAGATTCTTCACAGGTTAATTAGCAGAAGTGCCTGTCATAGTCATTCTGCTTTCTCAATTATTAATAGGCAGATGAGAAAAAATGACTTCATGACATCTCATGTATAAAGCTATCAAAAATGCTCTATTTTTAATGAATTATCTGGTTGTAACTTCTACAGTTTTGCCCTAATACTGGAGAGAATTTTAACTTCTTCTGAGCTAGATATTTCAGAAAGTTCTTTTCCAATTTAAGTTTAGGTTGTTTGATATTTTGTGGTAACAACTGTTACCATGAAAGCAATGTTGATAACATCTGTCCCCCATTGCATAAAAATATAGTTCAAGTGTAATAACAACACTTAGGCATTTACAGTCTAACTGTTTGGATATTGCTGGATTTTTTTCTAGTTTTCCCTTTCAATTAAATTCTACTCTGTTTTAGGATTAACACTAATCTTGGTCTGTACAGTCCTGTATTTCCAATGTCTGTCCTGTATACCTAGTGTATTTGTGCTTTACTATACTATAACACAGTTTGGTTTGGGGGATTTTTTACAAACTTGCATTAACATAATGTGTAATATTACTATATTGTCTTATAATTTTGCAGACAAACTTTCTGAAATTTTGGGAGTTTGCTGAAAGTGCTAGCATTTTGTTTATATCATTAGTAGCCTAAGTTTTCTTCTCTGCCAGGGACAGAGATATTCTACAAGCAGGAATGTGTATTCTATTTCTAAGATACCCAATGTGGAATGATTAATTCATGTCAGCATTACAAATTTTCACACAGTTTTCTAAAGTAAAAAACAATTTATGCCAATAAAATAGTTACTGCTCTATTACACTGTGGAATTTCTGAAGCAATACTATTCCTGTAACAATGAAACACATTTAATAATTTGGCATTTATACATAGAAACCTATCAATTAATATCATCAATGTATAAACCGCGTACAACCAATGGCTGTCTTTTGTCTATGCTATTATCTGCTTTTCCTGTAGTTACCAACAGAAATTAGGGTCAAATTGCTGGTCTTCTCTGTGCATCTTCATTGTTGAGTCACGGTGGTGTTTTTGTAGGTTCAAGCTTTGGTGAAAACCAGATTTCTTATGTGGGTAATACTTAGTTTACCCCTACAGTGTCACAGTTCCTGAGAACATTCTTTTTTTTTTTTCTTTAAAATATTTTCCCTGTGTTTTAATGCTCTATTACATCACTATCTGAAATAACCCTTCTGCAGATACTTCCTGGACCCAGACTCCCAGTGCTTGTAAATCCTTACTAAAGTAAGTTGATAAAATTACAGCTTCCTAAATACCCACAGTGCATCTCCACCAGACACCAAATAAATCTTCAAACACTAATACAGACTTACACATTTTTTTAAAAAAGTCTGGTTACTTTGTGTACTAGAAATTACCTCTTTCTTATATAAGAAAAATGTACTCTTTTTCCCATCTTGTTTAGCTTGTCTTTGCTGACAGAAATTTAAATATTCTAAGGCATTTGAGTGAGGAGCAGTAACAGAATCATACAACTGTTGAGTTTGGAAGTAACAGCTAGAGACCACCCAGTCCAGATTCCCTTCTAAAGGAAGGTTGTCTAGAGCACATTACACAGGACAGCAATTAGGTGGGTTTTTAACTTGGCCAGAGAAGAAGCCTCCACATCCTCTCTGGGAGCCTGTTCCAGTGCTTTTTCAACCACACAGTAAATACTTTTTTCCTTTTATTTAAATGAAACTTCTTGTTCTAACCTCTTCCCATTGTTTCTTGTCCTGTTATTCAGTGCCATTTTTGAAGAGTCTGGCCCTATTCCTCCGACACCCACCCTTTAGATATTTACAGACATGGATAAGGTCTCCTCTCAGCCTAAAGTCTAAACGGAGAAAGTTCTCTCAACTTTTCTTCATAAGAGAGATGCTTCAGGCTCTCAATTATCTTTGTTGATTTCCAGTGGACTTTCTCTAGTAGTTCCCTGTGTCTTCTGAACTGGATAGCCCAGAAATATTCCAGGTGGCCTCACCACGGCAGGATGCAAGAGGAGGATGACCTCCCTTGACCTACTGGCCACATTATACTGAATGCACTGTAGAATACCAGTGACCTTCTAGGCAGCAGGGCAGATGGCTGGCCCATGGTTAACTGTTCCATGAGGACTTAGAATTTTCACTTCTAATTAATTTCACTTCTAATTCAATTATCCAGCAGGTCTGCCCCTAACCTGTTCTGATGTATGAGATTCTACTTGAAGACGATATTTTCTGATTTATTTGTAAAAAGAATTCCTCATTTCCTTGGGTTTTTTTTTCATTTAAAAATCTTTCTAGTCTGTTTAAACTATAATTCTAGACACCATTAACTAAATTCCCACCTGTATCTTAACCCTTTTTTCCTAACATACCAAACTACGACAAAGAGTAAATTTTTTGTAAAGTCTGGGATCTACTGGAGATGACAGCAATCCTTTGAAATCTAGGTGTGTAAATTTGTTGATATGATTTTATCATGTTACTCTCTTGTAAGAAATTTAACATACTGTGATTTTGAAGGTTTGCATTTTCATAGAATTTAGAATAAATGAATTGTTTAGGTTGTAAGGGAACTTAAAGACCAACCAGTTTCAACTTTCCTGCTGTCAGTAGAGACACCTCCCACTAGACTAGGCTGACTAGAGCTCCATCTCAGCTGGCCTTAAACATCTCCAGGTAGGGGCCATCTGCAATCTCACTGGGCAGCCTGTTCCAGTGCCTCATCAACCTCACAGTGAGGAATTTCTTCCTAGTATTTAATCTAAATCTACCCTTTTTTAGCTTGAAACCATTCACCCTTTTGCTGTCACTAGTAAAAAGACCCTCTCCAGCTTTTCTGTGGGCCCCATTCACATACTGGAAGGTTGCTACTATAATCACCTTGGAGCCCTCTCTTCTCCAGACTGAACAGCCCCATTTCTCTCAGTCTCTCTTGACAGGAGAGGTACTCAGGCCTCTGATCATCCTTATGGCCCTCCTCTGGGCATGCTCCAACAATTCCACGTCCTCCTTATACTGATGTCTCCAGACCTAGATGCAGTACTGCAGGAGAGGTCTCATAAGAAGCACAAGAGGTCTCATTATACTAGTATTCTAGTACTGAATGTCTTTTAAAATATAATTACCATAAAAATAAAAAACTAGTGGCTATTTGTATTCTCTAAGTGAGATATCAAAGCAAAACATGCTGTAAAATAATTGAAGGGGGAATTATTTGGGGGCTATACAAAATACAGATAATAATTTTAAAGATTTTTTGTTTTTCAAGTTACCTGTATAGTAATTGCTACTCTGGAAGCTCATTAGTCCTTATGAATTTCAATAACTAATAGAATAAGGGTTAAATAATCGGTGTCATTTGGTAGGTTATTAAGTATGGGACATACAGTTATGAACTGTCATTCCATGTTCTTTCTCACAAATTGCAAACCTATATGCTTTTAAGATGTGATTTAAAAGGGAGCTTTGAGATTACTCTTTGAGAACATCACATGATTCTGCATTAAATCCAGTACATAGAGCTGCGTTTCACAGCAGCCCCAGAAAAGCCTGTGGCTTTCTAAATCATTTACATGGTTTACTATAAATGCTTAATAGCCTCCGGATACGCCCTGACTTAACTTATTTGGCCTCATGCTTTTTTTTTACCATATTTTTAAAAGCAGAGATCAGTAAGGTTTAGTATTTTTGTAACTAGATATCAGTTAAAAGTATCAGAAACAAAATGTTGCCAATGTTTGTTTTATTGAGAGATACCTTTTAGAAATGCATTTGACAAAATCTCTTTTTTCATAATGCTTCTAGTTGCTCTGTTACCTTTTGTCTCAACTGGAAGTGAAAATACAAGGCTTTTAAATTCTGGAAATTATCTGAATTGTAGACAAAATATGACCATACAAAGGTAATAAATAAAGGACAAACTTCCACCTTTTATGACCTGTCTTAGGTCTCTGTGCAGTGTAGAATTTTCCTACCAGAGACTCGAGTTGGGTAGGTGCTAATGGCGGTGTCTTCTCTCTGATCTCCTTTGAACTTTGTAGATGTGCTCAAAAGTGCATCATGTAGGCAAATACATCCCGTCTGCTCTTTTTCTAGGCAGTGTTAGGTAAAATATATTTAGTAGCACCTTTTATGACTTACAGAGGACAAACTGTGTTTTCAGCCTTTTAAGGGCATCTCTGAAATGGTTTTGTTTGAGGAACTGACCAAGTTTACATCTCATAACTGACATCTTTTACATTATACAAATATAAATCACAAAGTAGCTTTTATCTGCCTCATATTCATAATAAAAAAGCTTTACAATTTGACCTTCACAAGGCACATGTATTCTAAAAAAACTTTACAATGTAAAAGTCACCTCTAAAGAAAGAAACAGGACAAATAGAATAATAAATTGTTTAATCATGTCTCACACAGGTGTGTCACTCATCACGTTGTTCACTCCTATAGACATGGTGGTTTGTCCATAAAAGTTTATTTACATATTACTACAAAGAAACTGAACTTTTAAAATCCATTTTTCTATTGTAGAGCTAGCCTGCAGACTAACAAAATGGTAGCTTGCCTAAAGGACATTCATTTAAATTAATAGCGAAAATTTTTCTGACAGCTGGTAATTTGCTTATTTACAGCTTCCACAGTAAATCTTCAAATATATTAGATACAAATTAATAACCTTAAGAGCCCTTGTTCCCTTTTGAAACTTGCTTTTGCTTTTTCTGTTTCTAATTATTACCTTGTGACATCCCATCCTATTTTCTCTCTTCCCCATGAAGTTCAGATATGTTGCTATAGAGTGGAAATAATTATTTGTAAGGCTGGCTGTATAATTCTCAATTACTTAGTTGTGGTATTGGAAGTATTATAGATTCCCTTCTTTTTTTCCAAGAGTACATTCTCCCTCATGCAACTTTCATTTCATACTGCAGTTATAAGGTAAAAATAAGGTAATTGGATTTCTGCAAACACAAGTTTATACAGAAATTAAGAACAGTTAAGAAGCTCTGTTACAAAAAAAGGCCATGAATTTTGATGATGTAAATATTTTTTCTTTTCAGTGTTTTTCTTCTGTTATCTGACTTGGATAGTCAGGTGGATTGGGAACTGGATAAAGGGCAGAACTCAGAAAGTTGTGATGAACAGGTCATATTCAAGTTGGAAGCCCATGAATAGTGGTGTTCCTCAGGGGTCAGTTCTGAGTCCAGTCCTGATCAACTTATTTATCAATGGCCCACATGAGGGGACAGTGTACCCTCAAGACTTTTGCTGATGACCCAGCTGGGAGGAATGACTGGCACATTGGAAGGCTATGCTGTCATACAGTATCATAGGCTGTAAATTTGAGTATAGAACAGCGCCATGCATCAGTACAGGTTAGGGATTGACAGCAGCTCTGGGGAAAAGGACATAGAGCTAATGCTGGGGTACAGTGTTGTGGTTTGAAATAGAGTGGTTTTCTCCCGGGAAGGGTGATGGAACAATTTATGCTTGATGCTGTCTCTAAGCACAGCAAGGCCAAGAGAATTATTAGGCACAGTCAGTGTGGCTTCACGAAAAGGAAGTCATGCTTGACCAACTTGATAGCCTTTTATGAGAGCATAAGCAGATGGATAGATGATGGCAAAGCCGTGGATGTGGTCTATCTTGACATCAGTAAAGCATTTGACACGGTCTGCTACAGCATCCTCACAGCCAAACTGAGGCATTATGGTCTGGATGATAGGGTAGTGTTGTGGATCATAAGCTGGCTGCAGGATAGAAGCCAGAAAGTAGTGGTCAATGGGACAGAGTCTTGTTGGACTAGCCTGTATCTAGTGGAGTCCCCCAAAAGTCGATACTGGGACCAGTCCTATTCAATGTATTTATTAATTATTTGGATGGGGGATTAGAGAGTTCTGTCAGCAAGTTTTCTGATGGCACAAAGCTGGGAGGTGTGGTTGACACCCCAGCACTCTGTCCTGCCATTCAGCCAGACTTGGACAGGCTAGAGAGGTGGACAGACAGAAATTTAATGAACAAGAGTAGGTGTAGAGTTTTGCATGTGGGTGAAAACAACCCCAGATACCAGTATAGGCTGGAGACTGACCTTTTGGAGAGCAGTGTGGGAGAAAGGAAGGTAGGGGTCCTGGTGGAAAGCAGGATATCATGTGCGAGCAATGTGCCCTTGTGGCCAAGGCGGCCAGCAGCATCCTGGTGTGGATCAGAATGGGGGTGGTTAGCAGATCGACAGAAGTTCTTCTCCTTCTGTACTCTGCACTGGTGAGACCACTTCTGGAGTATTATGTCCAGTTCTACATCCCTCAGTTCAGGAAGGACATGGAGCTGCTGGAGAGAGTTCAGTGCAGAGCAATGAGGATGATGAAGGAAATGGAAGACCTCCCTTATGAGGAAAGGCTGATGGAGCTGGGTCTCTTTAGCTTGGAGGAGACTGAGGGGTGACCCCATTAAATATGTGAAGGGTAGGTGTCAGGAGGATGGAGTCAGGCTCTTCTCGATGTCATCTAGTGATAGGATAAGGGGCAATGGGTGTAAGCTGGAACATAGGAGGTTCCATATGCATGTAAGGAGGAACTTCTCATTGAGGGTGATGGAGTGCTGGAACAGGCTGCCCAGGGGTGTTGTGGAGTCTTCTTCTATGGAAACATTTAAAACCCACCTGTGCGACTTGGTCTTGGTGATCCTGCTGTGTCAGGGGGATTGGACTAGACAATCTTTCTAGGTCCTTCCACTCCCTGATGTTCTGTGATTCTATGATTCTGTGATTTGCTACAGCAACTTGTGATAAGTGGCTTGGAATTACAAGCTCTTTCCAGTTATTCCAGCCTCTGAGGTTTGAGCTACTAGGGTGCCTCTGCAAACGAAAGCATATTTGGATGAAGAAAAAAGGTGATACTATTTTGGAATTTCCTATTTCCTGCTGAGAAAGTCTTGTCTGGTCTTTGTTTGCGTATCGAGTATGATGCCACTGGTCTGGAATGCCACTAGCAGTTATCTTGACTTTGGAACATAGTGAATTGGGGAAGGAGGGGAAGTGTGGAACCTCAGAGATCAGCAGAGGACCAATTTGTCTCAACTTCATGTTGTACTGAAATGAAGATAGCCCTGTCTGCAGCACATAGAAGATGATGCACTGGAACAAGGGATGTCTCTAGACAACATAAGCAAAGAACTTACCCTTAAAAGCACCCCTGGCACGAAGAAATACATTTATGGGGTTTTTTAACCTACCTTGTTTTTTTTTCCTTTCTGTCCATTAGCATATTGACTAAATTAGCTGCTTAATCTCATCTCAGAGCTGCTCAACAGGAACAACTGATAACACATAGGCTCATGAGCTACTGATGTGCCCTTGTGGCCAAGAAAGCAAATGGTCTCTTGGGGTGTATTACGAAAAGTGTGGCCAGTTGTTTAAGGGATATTCTTCCCCTCTTCCTTAGTCAGGCCACACCTGGAATACTGCATCCTGTACTGGGCTCCACATCAGGAGGGAACTAGAGAGAGAGACACTAAGATCATCAGAGGACTGGAGCATCTTCCTTATTAGAAGAGGCTGAAAGAGCTGGGTTTCTTAGGCCTGGATAGAAGACTGAGGGAAGATCTCCTAAATGCTTGCAAGTTCCTAAAAGGCAAGTATCAGGAGGATGAGACTTTTCATGATGGTGGCTAGATATAAAACAAGACACAATGAGTATAGCAGGAAATTCAGTTTGAACATAAGGAAAAACTTTTGCACAGTGAGGGTAACACACAGACATTGTGGCATTTCTGACTCTAGATATATTCATAAACAGCTTGGACATGTTCCTGTATGATCAGCTCTAGGATAACCTGCTTTTTCAGGGGGATTTCACTAGAAGATTTCCAGGGGTCCCTTCTGACCCCTACCAAATTATGAATCTGTACTTTGTATAGTTATCTATATTGAATACCACATTGCTTATTCTTGGGGTATTTGTCTGAGAAACTACTTGCCCATATACAGGTCTTTATTAGGGGAAACATGAAGTCAAGGCTCCTGCAGTCTTCACTGAATCCTGGTTCATTTTTGAATGAAACAGATATGTTAAAACCCTACACATTAAAAACACCCACAAACAGATGAAGTCATCTCACTGTCTACTAAAGGTCTACAGTTGTAACATATGCATGTTAAGATGAATAACAGATGCAGAAGCAGTAACAGCAGAACAGTAACAGGATGTACCAGAAGGCTGATGATTCAGGGGAGGAATTATTGTCTTTAGCGACACCTCCTTTTTACTGCTATTTTCAATTGTTCCACAGAGAACAGGTTTTACAAATACATTCGTCCATGCAAATGTCATGACATTTTCCAAAATGCAGAGTTACTTCTAATGAATCTCCAGCACTCTTAAATTTAGTACAACCATTGAGAAGGCATTTTAGTTTTTTTACCACATTTGTGTATAAAATGGTTTATCTGTTTGTCTAGCAAGTCATTTAGAGACTGAATCTTTATGGTAGGGCAGAAGGAGTGTTTAGAAATGAGATGTGATGAAATAATTTAAAAAAAAATTATTACTTGTTTATTATTGTGGTACATATTAATAAAGAAATTTTTTAGATCCTTTAAAAACTCCAGTAAAATAAAGGAACCTAAAAGAATTCAATAAATAGTAAATTATTTTGCTTGGTGAAGGCAAAGGAGATAATGAAACATACGACAGTGATGAAAGCACCGAAATTGGAAAGGGCATGATTCCTACAAGCAAGTATAACGATGTCTGGTATTTTTTTCCTATAAAACATTTCACATTTTTGTGTTTATGTATGTTTGCTCTGTTTTGGTTTGG
>JAOXOE010032515.1:0-10951 GCA_028565055.1 Phoeniculus purpureus
TTAAAATCCTCCATGAGAACCAGGGCCTGTAGCTGTGAGGCTGCTGTCAGCTGCCTGTAGAAGACCTCATCAACTTCGTCATTCTGATCTAGTGGCCTGTAATAGCCACATCAGTGTCACCCATGCCAGTCTGCCCCTTAATCCCCACCCACAAACTCTCAACTCACTCTTCATCCGACCCTGGACAGAACTCAAGACATTCCAGTTGCTCTCTCACATAAAGAGCAACTCCTCCACCCTGCATTGCTGACCTGTCTCTCCTGAAAAGGACATAGCCGTCCATGACCTCATTCCAGTCATGCGAGCTGTCCCACCAGGTCTCCGTAATTGCCACCAGATCATCATCACCTGACTGAACACAGATTTCTAGCTCCTCCTGCTGCGTGCAGTGGTGTACAGGCATTTCAGGGAGTGAGCGATTTAACCCTAGGACAGCGAGAGGCCACCTCGTTTTCATTAAGACCAGAGCTCTGTCCCACTGGTGCTCACCCATCAACTATCCCACCCCGCCTCAAATCTAGTTTAGAGTCCTTTGAATGAGTTTTGCCAGCTCCTGCCCCAGAACCCTTCTTCCCCTCTGAGATAAACTGGTGCCTGATAAAACCAGCTATTATGAAAGAATCCAAAGCCTTGCCTGTAAGACCAGTCTCATAGCCAGGCATTAATAGACTGAGTCCTTCTATTCCAACCGTGTCCTCACCCCAAAATGGAAGTAATGAAGAAAATAAAATTTATGCCCCAGAGTCTTTCACCAAATGTCCTAATGCCTTAAGATCTTTCTTCATTCTCCTCAGGCTATGGAATACAGCTTCCTCCCCACCTGTCTGGACGATCAGCAGTGGGTTATAGTCAGCTGATCTCACCAGGTTAGGGACCAACCTATTGATGTCTCTGATTCAGGCTCCAGGTAAACTGCAGACTTCCCTATGGTGAGGGTCAGCTCTGCATATTGGGCCCTCAGTCCCTTTCAGGAGCGAGTCTCCAATAACTCAGACCCTTCTTTTCTTTGTGGAGGTCATTATATTACTGGAAGACCTCCTGGATTTATGAAACATTGCTAGGACCTCCGTTTCACAGAGTGATATTTTTTAACTTTAGCTGCAAGCCCTGTTTACTCAAGAGATAGTATAGTAGGAATGATTGCCTGGACATCTAAGATACAGTACTGAGATGAAGGCTGAAATGAACTGCTTCTGCATATAATTATCGATGAGTTCTAGAAATACACTGGAACAGGCACATGCAATGATCTAAGCAGCTCATATGTTGTCTCTGTTGAACTGCATGTGATACAAACTGGTATTTCCACATTCTTTCGTGGAATTTGTGTTTCAACAGCCAGACATGTGTTTGTTTTTGAAATATTTAAGAAAAGCCTGTGTCTTAGGAAATGCACAATCACAGAGTCAGGGGATGGTAGGGGCTAGAAGGGATTTTCAGAAATCATCCTGTCCAGCTCCCCTGTCAAAAGTAGGATCAACTAGGGCAGGTCACACAGGAATGTGTCCAGGCAGGTTTTGAAAGCCTCTGAAGAAGATGACTGCACAACCTCTCTGGGCAGCCTGTTCCAGTGCCCTATCATACTCATAGTAAATAAGATTTTCCTGATGTTGAGATGGAGTCTTTGGTGTTCCAACTTGTATCTGTTTCCCCTTGTTCTATCACAGGGCACAATTGAAAAGAGACTGGCCCCTGTTTCTTGACACCTACCCTTCAGATATTTGTAGATATAAAATCTCCTCTCAGCCTTCTCCAGACTGAACGATTCCAATTGTCTCACCCTTTCCTCATTGGAGAGGTGTTCACATCCCTTAATCATTCTCATAGCCCTTTGTCAGACTCTCTCCAATTGTTCCCTGTCTTTCTTGAGTTGGGGAATCCAAAACTGGACACAGTACTCCAAGTGTGGTCACACTAGGGCAGAGTAGAGGGGTTGGAGAACCTCCTGTGACATGCTGGACACACATTTCTTCATGCATCCCAGGATACCATTGGCATTCTTGGACACAAGCACATTGCTGTCACGTGGGTAACTTACTATCTATCAGGACTGCAAGGTTCTTTTGCATGGAGCTGCTTTCCAGCAGGACAGCCCCCTAATCTCTACTGGTGTGTGGTGTTGTTCCTCCCCAGGTGTAGGACTCTACTCTTATCCTTGTTGAACTTCATTAGGTTCCCCTTTGCCTAGCTCTTCAGTCTGTCCAGATCTTGATGAATGGTAGCATACCAAACTTGCTTAGGGTACACTCGATCTCCTCATCTATGCTGTTGATGTTAATGTTTGACAAGACTATCCCTGTCACTGATCCCTGGGGAACACCACTATAGGCCTACCGCTGGCCTTTGTGCTGCTGATCGTGACCCTCTGAGCTCTGGAGGTCATCTAGTCCAACAACCCCCCCAAAGCAGATTTTCCTAGATCACACAGGAATATGTCCATGTGGATTTTCAATGCCTCCACAGTCAGAGACTCCACCACCTCTTTGGGCATCCTGTTCCACTGCTGTTATCCTGAATGTAAAAAACTTTTTCCTTATGATTAAACTGAACCTTCTTTGTTCCAGTTTTTGCTCCTTGCCCCATGTTCTATTGCTGGGTACCACCAAGAAGAGCCTGGTCCCATCATTCTGGCACTCACCATTTAAATACTTTAAAGCCTTTATGAGATTTTTGCTCAGTCTCCTCTCCAGGCTAAACAGCCCCAGCACTCTCAGCCTCTCCTCATAAGGAAGATGCACCAGCTCCCTGATCATCTTGGTGAATCTGAGCTGAACTCTCTCCAGTATCTCCTGGTCCTTCTTTAGCTGGGGAACACAGAACCGGACTCAGTACTCCAGATGTGGCCTAAACAGGGCAGAACAGAGGGGGAGAAGAACCATCCTCAACCTACTCACCACACCCTTCTTAATGCACCCCAAGAGACCATTGGCCTTCTTGGGCAAAAGGGCACATTGATGGCTCTTGGTCAGCCTGTAGGCCACCAGCATGCCTAGGTCTTTTTTCCCAGAGCTGCTCTCAAGCAGATGAATCCCCAACCTATACTGATGGAAATGAAAATATCTGAATGATGCTAACCAATAACCTGTATCAAAAGCTGTGTCAAAGACGATCCCTTTTTTCGCCCCACCTTACCAATTATGAGAAGAGCTGTTATTTCAAAATTACAGGTTTTGTTGTTTACTGTGGTACACCTGTTTTAACAGTGTCATTTAATTGGTGGAAGCATTACATCAGCATAAAAGTAGTGCTATAAAATATTCAGTGTACCTCATGAGCAACCAGTTACTACTGTTTCATTAGACTAAGGATCAAGCTGAAAACAAACATCTTTTAGAACTATTTTTTTAAGGCAGTGTGCACACCAGCCAGTATTTGCTGTCAGAAATAAGATGAGCATTGCATCATTAAGCATACTACACTACACATAGAGTCTAGAAAGTCAACACTATAAAAAGTCAGTGAGTACGATGTTGGGATTCTCTTTGGGATGAACACACCATTATCTTGTCCCAGCCAGATTTTTACGCCGTGCAGCACATACTTAGCCAAGCCTTGTTGTTTCTGAAGGAGAATGCTGTGGTAAACAGCGTCAAAGTGTCAATGTTTTTGTTCTCATGAATACCTGTACTGCAGCTGACTTCTGTGTCACCAGATGTTAAGCTTCGCACTTATTACTCAGCTATCATGGACGGAGGGTTGTGAAAGAGGACAAGATTTTCCAAATGTGTACAGACACAACTGTACTGCAGGTGGTACTGAAGCAAGGTTACAGTGGTCTGACACAGCAGCTATTGGGAGGTAATTACACAGAACCACAGAATTATTGAGGCTGGAGATGACCTCTGAGATCATCAAGCCCAGCCTGTGACCTGACATCACCACAGCCCAGACCACGGCACTAATTCCCATGTCCAGTTTCTAAATATTTTGTGATGAGGTTGCATTAAGAAGCACTACGGACCCCCTCAAACAACTTATTTAAGACAGATGAGTTTGCATCAACTGTTGAAATTGGAAAGTATGCCACAAATTTTGCCCTCTACATTGAGCCGTTCCCATTCTTCCTTTGCAAGTCTCACACAATCTTTTGCTCACAGTGACCTCTAGTGTGAAACAATCTAGTGCAACCAGGGCAGCGCACGTAGAGCAGCGCACGCATCGATACTGTTCCCTGTTTATAGGGACGTGTGTGTACACCGCGTGTCTGACTGTATGACAGACTGCTTTATGGATTAAAAACACATGCAAAACAGGAACAACAAACCGTAAGCCCCAGCCATATTAAATACAGAAATTAAAGAACTTTCATGATTTCTTTAATTTTGTTTAGTTGCTTTTATCAAAACCCCCATGCATGACTCAGGTAATTTCCAGTGTTCCCATATGTGAGAGTTCGCTTGTTCTTTCTGAAGTACAGCCTTGTACTGGACTTTGTATGAGAGGTAAAAGTCAGAGGGCAATGAAGCAAGAATTTCTACAAGGGCAGGTTCTCCAAAACCTGACCCCAATATAGTTATGAATGAAACTTACGTATGTTTTCTTCACCCAAGTGTATGGGGGTAACCACTTATCCCCTCTCTTTTGCAGAACAATTTGTATGAATTAGGGCAAAAAAACCTCCAAAATATTTTTTGGTTTTTCTGTTGGTTTTCTCCCAAATTGCAGGAGAAAATACGAATGTGGACAGAAAGTAAGTCAGCAATTTTTCTGATGGTTGCAAGTGTTAAAACTGGAATTTGCCAGTTAATTTAGCTCTGCAAGTAACTAATTCAATCCCTGCCTATTAAAACTTAAACCTCTAAACATCTTTCCATATTTCAGGAGGAAACTGCTCACTTTGGACAACTAGAAATTAACATCCCTTTGTCAAACAAGGTAAGTTCATGTGGCTCAAAATACAAAGCGTTGATCATTTGCAAAGGCTACAAAAACAACAACAAAATTGTTCTGTACCCACGAACACGCTGTATACATTGCTTTCAGAAGAACTGGGTTGCTACGTCTCAGTTCTGTGCACATTTATGCACATTTAATGTAAAAAAATCTGCAATAGAGTCTGCAGAATTGAATTAAAGTATTAGAAATGTGGAGCCTATCACACGGAAGACTGGATTTCTGACAGCAAATACATGCAATTAGTCCTGTATGTGTTAAGTTCTGTCATGTTGTGGCTTTCTTCAGTGTTTTAGTCAGGGAGTCGTCTTAGAGTTGTATTAAAACTTTAAGTCATATTTATGTTTGTATTTTAGTGGATGAGGGTAAACGTGTCAATGTAGTTTATCTGGACTTCAGTGAGGCTTTTGACACTGTCCACCACAACATCCTATTGAATAAGCTGGCTGCCCATGGCTTGGATGGGCACGTACTCTGCTGGGTGGAACACTGGCTGGGTGGCCAGGCCCAAAGAGTTGTGGTCAGGGTAGCTAAATCTGGTTGGAGAACAGTCACAAGTGGTGTCCCCAGGGCTCATGGCTGGGGCCGCTCCCGTTCAACATCTTTATCAATGGTTTTGATGAGGGAAGTGAGTGCACCCTCAGTAAGTCTGCAGACGACACCAAGTTGGGAGGGAGCGTCGATTTGCTGGAGGGTAGTGAGGCTGTTCAGAGGGACCTTGACAGACTGTATTGATGGGCTGAGGATATTTGTCTGGGTTTCAGTACTGCCAAGTGTCGGGTCCTACATTTAGGTCACAAATGTCCCCTGAAACGCTACAGGCTTGGGGCAGTGTGGCTGGAGAGCAGTCTGGCAGAAAAGGACCTGGGGGTTCTAATTGAAAGGTGGCTGAATATGAGCCAGCAGTGTGCCCAGGTGGCCAAGAAGGCCAGTGGCATCCTGGCGTGTATTAGAAACTGTGTGTCCAGCAGGAGTAGGGAGGTGGATGTCCCCCTGTACTCAGCACTGGTGAGGCTCCACTTTGAGTATTCTGTCCAATTTTGGGCATCTCAGTACAAGGGAGACATCGAGGTGCTGGAGCGAGTGCAGAGGAGGGCAACAAAGCTAGTGAAGGGCCTGGAGAATACATCTTACGAGGAGAGTTTGAGCTGCTTAGTTTGAGGAAGAGGAGGCTGAGGAGATCCCTGGATGTATTTAAAGATTGTTTGGATGAGGTGTTGAGGGATATGTTGTAGGCGTGAACTTGCAAGGTGGGGTAGCTGGTTGGGCTCAATGATCCCAGGGGTCTTTTCCAATTGACTGATTCTATGAAATTTTACAGCTTCCTGTCTAAAAAGGCCATTTATTTCAAACCTTTGCATAAAATCACATTGACAGAAAGGTGAAAAGGAAGTCAAGTGTTAAGGAATTACTAAATTACAATTTACAGTTTCAGAATTATTATCTGCAACCATCAAAATAGTCATTGACTGTCAAAATTCATTGACAGAGAAAGGGTTCAGTCAAGTTTAAATGCAGATGTAAATGTCTGTTCCTTGTCCTTCCCAAACACTTTCACATACAATTTGTCACTCTATATTTCAGTATGCTTGTTCAGATCTTGTTTATACAAGTAAGTGCTGTAACCCTGCTGGTTCCACCCAAAACAGTGGAATTTGCTAACTTTAATAGTGGCTTTACGAGGAACGTAGGGCGAGGCTGCAGCTCTTTAACAGTGCTGCTTTGCCATAGCAAATAGAAAAGTACGATCATTATTCTCTTGATGCCAATATAGTCCATGTTCTTGCAACGTGTTGGTCAGCTTGGGCCGTTTCAACATCTGCATGACCCTTGCTGTAATTAGTAAAGTACACACAGAAGGCTTCCACCAGGTGGCAATAACACTGTTCCTCTGGGCGTTTGGTGTATTTTAGGTAGTGGAAATGTATGCTGTGTGCCAACTAGAAGGAAACAAAAAGTGACTTCTAATAATGTGAAGTTTATAGATAATTATTTTCCTGAGGTGTCAAATTCAAACCTTCAACTACAAGTTAAATACTTGGTTTGGACTTCTAATCTCCATATAGTTCTGCACCTACAGCTGGTATAATCCTATCTTGGATTTCTGGAGGAAAAAGATGTCTGCATGCATGCATGCCCTCTAAGACTCCCGTTTGCCAGAAGTTATGGACTTGTGCACTCACTTTTCAGATGCTCTGCACATGGTCAGCAGTCTTTACAGAACGTGTTCTAAACAGAGCTGTGCACCTGCTTGGACCAGCAGTACGAGAGTTACACATTCTTGGGGTTTCCAGGTTTATTGCAGCCCAGTTACAGTTACTGGCCCAACAGCATGCATAAATTCTTCAACCAGTGAGAAACCCCCTCAAACTTCTCCTAGAAAGGTTTCCAGGAAGAACAAGGAGGTCATGTCTGAGGAAAACAAAAGACATAACGGTTGTGGTATGTCAAAACTACTTGCACAATACTTATCAGAGTCTTGTGACACAGAAGCATGCAATTCCTTATGATAATGTGTGAGAAGATATAAGTGCCCAAAATGGCCTTCATGATGAAGAGAACACAATCTCTTCAGGTCAAGAAGAAAGTTCTGAGGAAGAAGATGTAAACAAACACTGCAGACTTTCTCACACAGAGGAAGTGTTTTAGAAAGGATGCCAGTTTCTGTTCACATAATACAACCTAATGCAATGTTTGAAGAACTGAAGTTATCTTGTGTACTTTCTAAGCAGTTCTTTTCTACAATTTAAGTCAGCAGAACTCCATGTTGCAGCAATAGACCCACCAATATACCCACCACTTAATGTCCGCAAATCCTATACAAGCAAAACACATTTTCCTCTACTCTCATATGGAAGTGCCCGTGCATAGAATTTCACAAGTATTTCCAAACCATTTCATTGTAACTGTTCTTCTTTTTTTTTTATCCCTCCAGATGTTCATGCTTGGCATAAAGATAAGCTGCTGTAAGAGAAAGAAGGAATTCTATATGTTGATACCATTATCAACACACAGAATTTCAAACTGCAGAGAAAGGTGATTTAGGGATGTTGCATTTGATTCTGGTTAAGGAACATGTAAGGTAACTGTGCAGGTTTAAACAAGAGAATTCTAAAACATCATTTGAATGAGGAATGTTGTATGCAGAACTAAAAATTTTGCCACGTTCTATATTCTTGAAGAGAAATATTTTGACCAATTCAGTTTTGATGGAAGAACTCATTCAAGTGTAGGAAAATTCTATCCACAGAAGATATTTCGATGCAAAGTGATGCAGCTTCCACTGAGCTCACGGCAAGGACTGTGGGGCAGTGCAGTCAGAGGAGGAGAGAACTGATTGATATATGTAATTAAAGCAATTGGAAGGGCATTCAGACAATGTGTTGGTAATTACACATGGAATTAATGCATTGCAACTCTTTTTTCCTCTCTCATTTGTGTTTAAAATTTAAAGATGTTGGAAGGTGTTAGAAGAAATTCAGGTGGCTTATTCAGATAAATGCTTAGTCCTGAAACATTTTAGTGAACCTCAAAGTGCTTCAAAGTTTTCATTATTTTTGAATGGGCTGCCCAGGGTGGGTTGTGGAGTCTCCTTCTCTGGAAATGCTTAAAACCCACCTGGATATGTTCCTGTGTGGCTTGGTCTAGGTGGTCCTGCACTGACAGGGGGCGTTGGACTAGATGATCTTTCAAGGTCCCTTCCAATCCCTAATGTTCTGTGATTCTGTGTTTCTATGAATAGCAGATAGAATCCACAGAAGCTCAGTGTGACTTTAAAATGTCTAAACCAACAACAGAATCAACTTTTTAAGGTACTTTATCAGCTATGCATGAATAGGCTTCACTAGGAATGCTTGATAATGATGTATATGTATGAGCCCACTCCAGTGCTGGCTTCCTACACTGTCACAGCTTCCTTTGGACATCCACCTGCTCCAGCATGGGGTCCTCCGTGGGCTGCAGGTGGATATCTGCTCTACTGTGGACCAACAGGGGCAGCAGGGCGACAGCATGCCTCACCATGGTCTTTACCATGGGCTGCAAGAGAATCTCTGCTTTGGCACCTGAATCCCTTCCTTTTTCTCTGACCTCAGTGTCGATGGAGTTCTTTCTTTCACACTGTCTTATTCCTCTGCTCTGGCTGTTATTACACAGAGGCTTTTTTTCCGCTTTCAGAATATGCTATCACAGAGGTGCTACCATCATTGCTGATGGGCTTGGCCTTGGCCAGTGGTGGGTCAGTCTTGGAGCCATCTGGCAGTGGCTCTGTTGGACACAGAGGAAGCTTCCATGAGCTTCTTAGAGAAGCCCTGCCCATAGCCTTCCAACTAATAAAAACTTATCATGCAAACCAAATACACATGACATTAAAAAGTTTATTTACCACAGGTAGTGTTTTCAAAGCTTTTCCAATTTAATTCTTTCCCTCCCCATCTTCTTTTTGTTCAGCTCCATTTGGTTTGTCAGAGTTTTAGGCTGCCCATAAACACTCTGGCCATAAGTGCTGAGTTGCAAAGTTTTGGTTCACACACTGTACTCAATAAATAGCTGATTTCTCACTGTACTGTAAGGTCATATTTGTTCTGCTGTCTGCTCTAGGTCATTCTAGCATTACAGTTTGTCCAGATCCTTAGTAAGGACATATGACTCAAACTGCTTGTTACTGAGCTACACTGGTATATCTAAGATGAATTATTTGTCAGCTTTTTGTCCAAGCACTTACATACATTGAGTTTCATGATCTCCTTTCCTCTTGATGTGACTATATTCCTGATTTATCACTAGAATTATCTTGGATGTCTCTGTTAAATATTACTTAGAAGAGACTAAAACATCCATAGATACTTTTGATTTCCATTTCCCCCCATATATTAGTTTTACTTGTATAATGATTAGATTATGATTAACAACTAAACATTGTGCAATAAAATCCTTCAAAGATGGAAAATATTGCAAGGCTTTAGGAACTGTCAAACAGCTGCAAAGCATTCTGGAATCTGTGAGGTGGCATATTCAGGATGGCAGCACCCTCCTGCTGCGCTCACTGTAGTGTGCATACTCAGTACAGCATATTGGGTGGCTGTGAAACCTACTCTATAGAAATGCTACGTGTTCTGGACTCGTCAAGATGTCTTGTCAGTATTAATGTGTTGAGCTTGCTTCAATTAGGGCTGTGTAAAAACAACAACGATTCAGCAATAGTTTCAGACCAAGAGCCTCCTAAACAAATATTGTGAACAAATAAATGATAGGCACATTTCAGCCTGAAGACTCGGGCTGTTTCAACAGTTGGATGCCGGGAAGAACTAAGTAATTTTAGAAACAGCGCAATTTACAAGCATCTGGCCAGCCTGATCTAGGGTGGGATGTCCCTGCCCATGGTAGGGGGATTGGGCTAGATGATCTTTCAAGGTCCCTTCCAATCCCTAATGATTCTATGATTCTATGATTTGAAAGGTAACAGCCATATAAAGGAGCTATTAATATTTTAAAAATCACTTAATTTCTTCATGAATATACTTGATGAAAACAGGTTGCTGTGGACCAGCCAATATTTAGTAGCATGAAAAATACAAACATAGGAGCCTGTAGGAAGAGTTGTCAGGGAGCTAGGTATGTTCTATAACAGAAGAAGGAGTGACAACTGGTGAGAAAGATGTCTGTGTCTCATTTTTCCAGAACACAGCAATCTCCTGTGCACCTTTAACCAGTTTTTTACGTTTAGTAAGTAGTCTCTCTCTTTCCTAAATGACACACTGTCTTGTTTTCATTAGGAAGAAGGTACAGTTAGTCACCCAGCTCTACTCTTAAAAGTAACAGCTGTCTCTAGTGCTGCACAATATTCGAAATTCTTCATTCTAGAAGTGAAAGTGGTGGTCAAAAATGAAACCATCCCCTGATCTCATTTAAAAGTTTCCCAGCTCAGTAACGTATTTACATCAAGGGCTCTTTCCTTATCAAGTGTGTGATTACAGTGGGTGTCAGGAGGATGGAGCCAGGCTCTTCTCAAAGTCATCTAGTGATAGGATGAGGGGCAATGGGTGTAAGCTGGAACACA
>JAOXOE010032516.1:0-10950 GCA_028565055.1 Phoeniculus purpureus
CCGGTGCCGGTCGGGGCCGCTCGCTCGGTTGTGCCGCGCGCCCGCCGCTCCCCCCGCACTAATCGGGCCCTTCCGACAGCTGAGCGTGACGTCACAAAGCGCCCCGCCCGCCCGCGGCCCTCGGGCCAATGGGAGGCGGCGGCGGGTTGGGCGGGGCCCGCGGGAACCGCCCACGTGAGCGCGGGGTCCCGCGGCCGGGGGGCGACGGTAGCGGCGGAACCGACCCCCGAGGGCGGTCTCGGCGCTGGGGTCCCGGGGGGGTCAACCTCGGCCCGGGGGTCCCAGGAGGAGCAAAAGGCGTGAAAAGTCAGGGGGAGCCCCCGAGGGAGCGGACCTGGGGGAGCGAACAGGAAGGGCGCTGGCGAGGACAAACCCTGGGCTGGTCGCCAAAGGGTTGGAAACGGGGAGCGGAGGTCGGGGGCTGCCCTGGGACACCCCCAGCCCTCCCGCTTCTCTCTCTGCGCTGTCGAGCGAAAGGCTCCGCAGGGACCCAGACGGGGGGGTTGGAGGTGGGACAGCGGCCCAGCCCCCAGAGCCGCCCCCGTCTGTCTCTGTCTCCAGCCCCCCTCGCCCCGGCCCCGGCTCGTCCCTGTCCCCCAGGACACGTCGAGGGGGGCTTTGGGTCCCGCCGCGTAACCGGGGACAGGCGGGGGTCCCGCAGCCCTCTGCCCGCTCGGCGGCTGTGACGGGCACCGGGGCTGCCCCCGGCGGGGACCTGCCTGGGATCCCCGTGGAACCGGGGTCCTGCGTGGCCGGGGGTTCCCCAGGACAGAGCTCAGAGGCAGAACCGGGGCTGCCTGGAGCCGCAGACACCCGTTAAATGAGGACTGGCTGCCGGTAGCCGCAGCAGCCTCGGCGGGGACCGTCTGCGGTGGGGAATCGCACAAAGAGCTGGAGGGGTTTGAACCAGAGACGCCCGACGTCGGGGCACAGCTCAAGCTTGACCCCCAAACCCGGCCCTTCCGCGACGACAAAGGGCTCGGGGCCGTCGCGGGGGGGCAGGGGGCAGGAATCCACCTCCGGCCCGCCAGCACCCTCAGAACAGCCCGCAGGGGGGCTAAACCCGCCCCCGGGGGCCTTGTCCGGCTGGCACCGGCACCTCCGTGTCGGGGTGCGGGATGGCCCAACCCTCTCTCCCCTCTGCGAGGGAAACGTCTCTGCTGGGCTCTGCAGTCAGAGGGAGGCGGCGGCGTCCCCGGGCGGGCGGTGCCCGCAGCTGCCGCCCAGGCGGTAAGGCCGGGGGAGCGCCGGGCACCCGCAGGGGTCCCGGGTGGCTGCTGCCGCTGCGGTCGCTGGGCTCATGCGGTCGTTGGCGGCCAGACCCACAGGGCAGCAGGAAGGGGCTGTAATCTCCCCGGTGCAGGGAGCAGCGGGCAGGAAGCTGCGGGCACCCAGAGCCCGAGTGCCCCTGAGCTTGTGGTGACCCAGCTGCCACCCCGAGCTGGGCTCCACCTCTGTGCCAAGGGCGAGGGGGCCCCTCTTTGGTCCCCAGCACAGGCAGCGTCTGTTGAAAACTAACAGTGGAAAGAACCAGAGTGGGTCTGTGGCACCCTGGGGTGGGGCTCAGGGACAGACACCCGCCCCACAAGGGGAGTCACCTGGCCAGCAGGTTGCTGAGGACCTGCAGGGCCTGAGCTGGCTGTACCCAGCGAGGGTGAGCAGGCAGCTGACTGCGGATCACTGCCCCCAGGGGATGGAGAGTCACCCACAGCCCTTCTGTGTCACCCAGATCACTGCCCCCAAGGGTTGGAGAGTCACCTGCAGCCCCACTGTGTCACCTGCAGCTCCTGTGTCACCCAGAGCCCCACTGTGTCACCTGGATCACTGCCCCCAGGGGATGGAGAGTCACCTACAGTGCCACCCACAGCCCCACTGTGTCACCTACAGCCCTACTGTGTCACCCACAGCCTCACTGTGCCACCCAGAGCCCCTCTGTGTCCCAACACGAGTGCCAGACCCGCAGGTGCCAGGGGCTTACGGTGCTGGTTTGTGCCTGTGGGCAGCTGTTGGAGTAGGGTCAGTGGTCATGTTGGGGTCTGGTTCGTTCAGGAGGTTCAGGAAGCTGCTCAGAGGGCTCCGGGCCAGGAGCAGGGCTCCCGCAGAGCCATCCCAGGGGAGCAGCAGACAGGAACCAGCCAGGGCTGGCTCTCGCTGTTCACTAATAACTGTCTTACGGTCAAACAGGAGGAGGGTGCTGGGTCCAGCCACCCAAATCAGATCAGGCAGTGCCAGTGCAGCCAGACCTCTGCAGAACCTTCCTTGTCCCCATGTGTCCAGCAGTTGGGACGGGCTAAGCCAGGGTGTCCCTTTATCTCCAGACTGGCTTCTCTGCAGCTCCCTTGCTGCACCCTGAGCAGAGGCTGCTCCTGGCATCCTGCAGGCTGTGACCTCCTCAAGCCCGGTGTGGGGTTGTCTCCCGACCTGGGGCTGGGGAGAGCCGCTGATGGAGGTCTGCGAGCAGAGACAGCCCCTCGGGGCTCCAGGACCTGGGGATGTGGCCAGGATCGCTGGTGCTGTGCAGCCCCAGAGCAGCAGGCTGGGAGGTGCCACCAGTCACCCACATCTCCGACATCCTGCATCTGCCCTGCTGCTGCTGCTCCTCAGGCTGCTGCTCTCATCCTCCCTGTCCCCAGGAGTCTTTTCCCTGGGAGCTTCTGTGTGAAGCTGTATCAAGAAGCAGCAGCTTCTTTACGTTGTGGAGAGTCCTCATCGCTCTCCTCAAGAGCTCTGGGCCCTGGAGTGGTGGCAGAGGGGACCGGAGGCAGCTCTGCCTCTGCACTTCTCAAAATTCCCTTAAACTGGGCAAAACTTCCACCCACCGAGATCCCTCAGTGGGGTCCTGCTGCGGAGTGTAGCTGGGGGAAGATTCTCCCACTGCTCTTCTCTCCCAGAGGTGCCCGAGGGCTCCTGGTCCCAGTGGGCTCTGCCCTGTGTCCTCAGGGCTCTGCAGCAATGGAGCTGCTGCTCCCTTCTCCTCGGGACTGGCAGGGAGCACCCCCACACCCCGAGTCCAGCCAGCGCTGCACAGGGGTGAGGGGTTCAACCTGGTCCCTGCAGGAGCCGGGACTGTGTGGACTTGGGGCCCCCTGCATCCTCCTTGAACCACTTTGGCTACTGCCCTTCCCCTGGGGCGGGGATGGTCCATCCCGTGCAGAGCTGCAGCCAGAGGCCCTGAGCGGGTGAGGGAGGGCAGAGGAGATCACCTGGAGCTCTGAGTGGGTGAAGATGCCCGTTGCCCAGGGATGACGGTGGCACCGAGGCTCTGCAGCCGCTGCAGCAACAGGGACCTGCTCCTATAATTAGAATTTGGGTCAGCAGCAGCTTTCTGCCAGGAGGCACCAAAACAGCTCCTCGGAGCAGGGCTGCAGCCGGGCGAGCGGCTGGGCTCCGCGTCCCACTGGGACGGCTGCCCAGGGGGGCAGATCCCCGGGGAGGAGCTGGCCGCTCTCCACAGTGACCCCGCTGCAGCCCTGCGTGACCCAGCCCGGGGGCTGTGACTCAGGGCACCCTCAGCTGACACCCTCTGCTGCGTTTTCTATGGGCTCCTCACCCAGCTCCGGTGACTGGGGACCGGTCACTTGTCCCCAGGTGATGCTGGGGTGTGAGTCAGCAAGAAGGAACCTCACCGGGCTGGTGCCCGTGACCCACTCAGGGACTGGGGTGGCCTCCCTAGGGACAGTGGGATGTCCTTGGGGTGGGATGTGCCCCACAGGGTGATGGTGCAGAGGGCAGGAGGGGTCCTGCTCAAGGTCTGCTCCTCCTTCTGATTCCAGCTCCGACCAGTCAGCACAAGGAGCTGGAGGCCCTTGGGTGGCCGGGGACTGTGCCCCCCAGCCCTCTGACACACCCTGACACGAACTGGGGGCAGCTGGGTGTTGCAGGGGTGGGATCCCACCTGTCTCTGGCTCCTCTGGGCTGGAAGTGACCCCCTTCACCCAGGGGTCAGGGGGTGGCCAGTGCTCTGCCCAGCGACGCTTTGCTCAGGGCTGCTCGGGGTTGCCCTCAAGCCCGGCCAGCTGCTCCAGCAGGAAGGGTGAGCGCTGGCATCTGCATTCGGAGCCTCTTTCAGCTCAGGGTTCAATCCTGCCCAAGCCCACCTGGGACCAGTGGAAGCCCAAGCAGCCTGGCCATGCCCCCATCAGCACTCGGGGCCAGGGAGGAGGCTGCTGGGGCCCCGCGTGAGCCCAGGCTGGGGGAACGGAGGACCCCGTGAGCTGCCAGCTCTTGGCACGAGAGGGGTTGTGGCTCCGCTGGCTCCTGAGCCGCCTCTCTCTTGTGCGAGGCCTTGGCTGTGGGACCAGCTGGGGAGTGGCCATGAGCCCCACAGAGCCCTGCAGACTCAGCTCTGCCCTGCCAGGGCAACGTTTGTGCTGAACGGGCTGAACACAACCCCTCAGCCGCAGCCTGGCAGCAGCACCCTCACACCCTCGCAGCCCACAGTGGGCAGCACAGCCCCAGTCACGGTCCCGTCTGCTCGGGACCACCACCAGCACAGCCAGGGCAAGCTGGCTGCTCCATCTCAGGGAAGAGCCCTGTGGCAGAGACCCCCGCGGGAGGGATCTCTGCTGTCTGCAGCCCGTGGGGGTGCTCTGAGGAGCAGGAGGTGGGTGCTGTGGGTGCCACCGGGGCCTGGCACCACATCACACCCCCTGCTCTGCACAGCAGCTGCAGTCTGCAGGGGCTGGGAGCAGCAAGTGCAGGGCAGGAACCTCTGCAGCCCCCTCCGAGCTGCAGCAGCAGCACCAGGCCCCCTCCCAGGCGCCAGCCAGCAGTGAAACCCAAGAGAGCTCCAGGCAAGGGCGGGCGGCTATAAATGTCCTGCTGGGGCAGGTCCTGCTATATCGGGGGGACGCAGGGAACACTAAAGTCTCCTCCTAATCCGCAGCCCAGTTTGCGCTGAGGTGGTGGGAACAGATCCCCCAGCCCACGCCCAGGGTCCCACGGCTGCTTACACATCCCTGCACCCCCCATGGCTCTGGCACCCCATAGCCCTGGCACTCGCTCCCCTGTCCTCCCCCAGCACCCCAATGACCTGAAAATCACAACAGGGACGGGGTAAAATTAGCTTTGGGCTATTTTCAGCGGAGCCTTCAGGGCCGATAGTGGCAACGCAGCCCCGGCCCAGGAGCAAACCCCCTACGGGAGAGCGGGGAGCACCCTGCAGACAGCTGGGCACGGCACGGGGGGGTCTGAGAGAGGGTCCCTGCTCTGTCCTCTGTGCTCCTGGGGACACTGAGGCTCTCGTCAGTGCCTTGGGCTGAGCCGTGGCCCTGGGCAGGGCAGGGCACAGCCACCTGAGGGCCGTTGTGGAGACCCTTCCCTCCCCACGGCTGTGCCCCTGGCACGGGAAGAACCACAGGCACTGGGCTGCTGATAGCTCCCAGGTGAACTGGGACCAGTGAGGGACATCGGGGCCAGCAGAGCTGCTGTGAGCCCATCCTGTCTCTGCTCATAGCTCTGGTTCTCCTCCTGCTGCACCCCTCTCCCAGAGCCCCCGCAGAGGTGACACCTCTGAGCTGGGTGACAGGGCATCAAAAGCCTCCGTGGACCCTGCAGCACCTCAAAAACCTTCCCGAGACACCGGTGTGAGCCAGCGCCCCGCTGAGTCCCCCGGCAGCGCCCCGCTGAGTCCCCCGGCAGCGCCCCGCTGAGAGCCCCGGCAGCGAAGCCAAGGACCTCGTCCTGCCATCGGGAGCAGGACGGGAGGTGTGATCGCAGCGACTCTGGGGCTGAGACTCCAGACGGGAGGAGAGGACCAGGGGAACGTTCTCCCCTGGGCGCCCTCCCAAGCCCTTTGGCACAGAGAGGAGCCCTGCTCGCCCCAGCCTCAGCGTCCCCGCTGCGGACCGAGGGCAGGGGCAGCACCGCAGGCTCCGTCCCCTTCCCGTCTCGGGCACGGCGGGGGAACCGGTCGGCGCTGCCCCGCGGGAGCATCGCGCCGGCAGAGCCCGACCCTGCGACAGAGACCCGGGGGCTCTGCTGTGCCCTCGGGAGCCGCCTCAGAGCTGCTCCGGGCAGAGCGGATGGAGAGGGAACCTCCAGAAGGCACTCGAGGCAGAGGACACCCCAGTGCTTCTCCCCTTCCCTCGCACACGAAGCCCAGGCTGCCTCTGAAGGTCTCGCTGGAAGGAGGGAGGCCGGCAAAAGTCCCTCACGACCCCCAGCTGCTTCTCCAAACACTCAGGAACGGCCCCTCTCCTCGTTGGTGCCCCCGGCAGCCCCCTCCTGCCTCCTCCTGAGCCCCTGCCAACCCTCCGGGTGTCTGAGGATCCCCAGAAGGTTGGACCCAGCGACACAGCTGAGCGCCAGCACGGCCCCCAGCCGGCACCTGGCCCCGGGATCGAGCAGGAGGGTTCTCGGAAAAGTGCCCCGAGTTTGGACAAAAAGGCTTCTCCCGGCCGCAGCAGCAGCAGCAGCAGCCCGAGCAGGGGCTCTCGGGGAGCTCAGAGGGACCCTGTCACCCCCTCAGCACGCGGGTGCCCCCAGGGCAGGGTGGGCACGAGGGGCAGGGGGCTACACGAGGGGCACCGAGGCTCGGGGGACCCTGCCCCACCGTGGGGCAGCTCCGGCGCTCTGAAGGTGCTGGTGGTCCTGCAGGCAGCGGGAGCCACCAGGCTCTGGGGACCCTCTCCCCCGGCCCCCCCGCCGCTCAAACCGCCCTCAAGCTCCTTCCCCCTCAGACGGGTCATTCAGCTCCGCTGGCAGCACCCGGCGGAAACCCTCCAGGTTTCCAGCCCTCCCCAGTCCTGGCCAAGCCCAGCCCTGTTGGCGGCCCTGGGTGGTGCTGCTGAACCTCCCGGGCCTGGGGGTGCCGGCAGCCCCCGGCAGCCCCCGGCTGGGAGCTTGCGGCTGGGAGGTCCCCGGTGGGGCTCTGCTGGCCCAGGCTGGGGCTCTGCAGCCTGACAGACCCCTGCCCACACCCTGTCCCGGTGCCAGCCCTGCTTCCCCACGGGGACGTCCGGGCGCCCAGGAGGACGAGCAGAGCCTGGGGGCAGAGGTGACACCAGCGGGCAGATGGAGGGGAGGACGGGAGCTTCACCCGTGCGGGGGGTGCCCAGCCTCCGGAGGAACTGCCCTCCCAGGAGCTCTCTGAGCTCCAGACGGGCACCGCAGCAGCTCTGGGGGCTCCTGCCACTCTGGGGGCTCACACAAACCCTCCCCCGAGCAGGAGGCAGCTCATCAAACCCTTCCGACAGGACCCAGCCCCGCTGAGCCTGCGCAGGGAGACAGCAGAGTCTCCTTGGAAAGGTCCAGGCTCCTCTGACGCCCCCCCGGCTCACTGGGCCCCGGCAGACTGGCACCAGGCTCCGTGCAGGGCGGGCGACAGCCCCGGTGATGCTCCTGGGTGGTGGGTTTGGGTCGGGTCCCCCCTTGCCAGGCACAGCTCAGCCTGCGGGAAGGGGCACCGCTGCTCCCCGGGGTCACCGCTGCTCCCCGGGGCAGTCCTGCCCGACTCCCACCAGCCCTTCCCAACCCACAGCCGCCTAGTTTCGGCCACCGAAGAGGCCGGTTTGGCCACTCCGGGCAGAGCTCCGCGGTGCCCCAGCGCCTCCTTCCCCGGGCGCACGCGGTGCCGATAAGCCCTGGCAGACAGGGCCGGGCACTGCCGTCCTCACCTGCCCTCCCGGGACCGCGACACCCCGGCACTACCGGGGCCAGGAAGGGGCCGGGGAGCTGAGGTCAGCGGGCAACGGCCCCGCGGCTCCTCAGGGCTGCCGAGCCCACAGCACGGGGGGGCACCTGCTCCAGGCAGTCGGTGACCCCAGGGGCTCGTGGCCCCCTGAGCCTTCTCCCTTCCTCCCCCAGAGCGGGGGCAGGACCAGGGGCAAGCGGCACCTTGTGGGGTCGGGGGCAGAGCCGGCAGGGACTCGATGGGCACAGGCAGCTGTGCCCAGGGCTCTGCCGCCTCCTCCCTGGGCTTCTCAAAGCCTTGGGGCTGGGCTCTGCCCCACTGAGGGCACCGTGACCCTCGTCTGGCGGAGTTGGTGCCCAGAGCCAGCTGGGCTGAGCCCAAGCAGCACAGGGAGCAGGGCCAGCGGGGCCCGTGCCCGGGTCCCCAGGTGAGGTGACCCGCGGGCAAACGCTCCCCTGAGCGGGCACTAACAGCAGTGGGACTGCTCAGGGGTGATCCAGAACGAGTGGGCTCAAAATCCCCCCCCACATCCTGACCCCAGCCCCTGTCCCTGTCTCAGTGACCCCACAGCCCCGCGGTGTCCCCCAGGAGCGCCACAGTGCCCCCCCTTTTCCCGGTGGGCTATCTGTGTGGCCAGTGCCGGTCCCTATAAACAAACCTCTTCCTTCCTGCTCTTCCCCGCGGGAAGGGCCGGGTGATGCAAGAGGTGGCTGCACCTGCAGCCAGGCCGAGCCCAGGGGTGGTGGCAGCCCCGCTGCCCTGCCCCAGGCTCACTGGGGGGACTGGCCGAACTGGTGTGGCAGCACGGCCGGGGCAGGACCAGCCTGCCGTGACCCTGGCACGGTCAGAGACCTCCAGGGGCTCGTCCCAGGGCCACCAGCCTCCTCCGAGAGGCGGCAGGAGAACCTTGTGCCTGCCTGGGCTCCCCAGGGCTCCCCCGGCCCGGGGCTGTGGCCAGCAGGTCTGGCAGCCGCGCCGGGTACGCGGAAGGGTCCCCGGGGCAGGGGCAGCCGCGCCGGGCAGCCCAGGACAGGCCGGCCGGGCTCTTCAAAGAGCCGGGTGCCACCGGACGAGCAGCTGGCAGTGACTCCTCCAGCAGAGCCAGTCACGGGGCTGAGCCCTGCCGAGCGCTCGCAGGGTGACGGCCAGGGCCGCTGACGCACCGCGAAGGATTCACGCGTGACCCGGCCCGGCCCCGGGCTCAGGCCAGCGAGGTAGGAGGAACAGAGGTCACCGGCTGAGTCACCCCCAGCAGGTCAGAGCTCCGGCTCCTCAGCCCTGCTCTACCAGGCATCCCCCGGTGCCTCCCGCCAGCGCCATCCCACCCTGGCTGAGCCTCTGCCCTCTCCCTGGGGCCTCCTGCCCACCCCCTGCCCACCCCGACACCCCAGCCACGGCAGGAGGCTCCGTGCCCACCGCGCCGGTGCCATGGGGAGACGCCCGCGGGCGCTCAGCAGCACGGGATGACCAGGCAAAGCCCTCCCAGCCGGTTCCTGAGCAGGTTCGCTCAGCCACCGCCTCGCGCCACGGCTCGAGCAGGGCACAGACTGTTTTCCTAACCCGAAAGGCCTGGGAGGACCGGGACAAGGCCTCGGGGTGAGGCAGGAACGCCCTGAGCTGCTTCTGCTTCCCCGTCCCCGCCCAGACCTCGCACCCCGGGCAGTGGGTTCTACAGCCAGGATCCTCACAGCTGCAGCTCGGCGAACAGAACCCAGCCGGTGGCTCGGCAGGGCCGACCTCCAAGGCTTGCAAAGCAGGACAGAGGCGGCAGGACCCACAGCACTGCAGAACGAGGTGGGACAGGTGCCCGGTCCGTCTCCCCCCAGCCCGAGTCAGTCGGATTCGCTGCTGTGCCCACTCGCCAGCCGCAGGGTGCCCCGACCAGCACCAGGAGCTGCCAGCAGAGCCAGGGTTCTCATCTCCCAGCGAGGGACGCGACTCGGTCACCCTTTGCAGCCTTTCCCTTTCCACGACAGGCTCCCACTGACCCCAGACAATGACACTTGGGTTCCCAGGTCCCAGGCAGAGGGAACCAGGGGATTAGGACTGTCTGCGGGTCTGTTCCCAGCTGGTGGAGGGCAGCAGCCTCCCCTGGAGACAAAACCAGCCCCTTGCTCCTGGCTGTTTCAACACAGAGAGGGTCAGTGGGACTTGCCCACATTCGCCCATGCGCTGTCCCCATTCCCATGGGCACAGGAGCCCCCATCGCCCTGAGACACAGGGGTGGGACCGATCCCACGGGAAGAGGCAGCATCTCCGATTGGCACTGCACAGGGCCCCGATGAGATTTCAGTAAGAACAAGACACAGCTGTGGGCTGGATTGGACGGGCAGGGCAGGGCAGGGGTGCCCGAGGAAGCAGAAGCCCCTCTTCCACACACCGAGCCTTCCAGCAGGAGCAGCCGGTTTACCCAGAGCAGCCTCACTCTTGTGCAATCCCAGCAGGGCTCCCTCCGAGCGCCCAGAGCAGCTCCCGTGTGCAGGAACAAGGATGAATCACCCCTGAACCGGCTCCTTCCCAATCACAGGGTTTTGTGAAAGTCCTGTGAAGCAACAGCAGATGCTACCATCGGGGGCAGCCAGCAGCGCCTCCAGCAGCAGCCGCTGCCGTCCCGGCTCCACACAGCTCTGCGCCTTTTGTCAGGGGACCAAAGCTGGAGGGCTCAGGGTGGCTGAAGCCAGCGAATCCCCTTCAGAGCTGCACTCGCCGCTGCCTGCCGGGACCAACAATCCCTTCACCATCCCCCTGCCCTGCTCTGGCACCACTGCAGTAGGAGCTTCTACAGCTTCAGAGGGCCCAGGACAGGCTCTGTGAGCACCAGCAGCGGCTCCCCTGCACAGCGAGGAGTTTGGGGAGGAAAGGACAGTCCATCAGGCTGCCCCTCACTTGGCTGAGGGCAGGTTCCTAAGCCAGTGCAGACAAAAGGCATCGGCACAGGGGTGTGTGAGAGCTTATTGCTGTCCTTAAGGACCCAGCCCTGGCCCCTACGCCGGTGTTGGCCTGGGGCAGAGCCCAGCACTTAGCCCTCTCATACCTGTCTCAGGTACCTGGTGCTTCGGGGTGGGGGCAGCTATGTGGCTGTAGCTTCCAGAGTTGCTCCAGTCCTACTGGAGAACCACGAGAGCAACCCCATGTGGACCCTTCTTTCCAGCTGGCTGTTGCATCCAGACAGACCAAGACTTCACAGAATCACAGAAGGATTGAGGCTGGCAAAGGCCCCTGAGCTCAGCCAGCCCAGCACCTAACATCACCCCAGCAGCCAGACCAGGGCACTCAGGGCCACAGCCAGGCTGCCCTTCAACACCTCCAGGGATGGG
>JAOXOE010032517.1:0-10949 GCA_028565055.1 Phoeniculus purpureus
TAGGACAAGGGGCAATGGGTGTGAGCTGGAACATAGGAGGTTCCACATCAATATGAGAAGGAACTTCTTCCCAGTGAAGGTGGCAGAGCACTGGAAGGGGCTTCCCAGGGGGGTTGTGGAGACTCCTTCTCTGGAGACATTTAAAACCTGCCTGGACATGTTCCTGTGTGACTAGGGGATCCTGCTGAGGCAGGGGGATTGGACTAGATGATCTTTTGAGGTCTCTTCCAATCCCTAACATTCTGTGATTCTGTGAAAATGCACCTTTAACAAGATTACTATTAGCCAGTTTGATCCCTGAGCCATGGGGCCAGCCAACTTCTGCTAGTTCCAGGCAGAGTCTCTGCTGTTAGTTAAAGCTATGTTAGTTACCTTGCATTACCTTCGCAGCACAGAACACATAATACAAATATAATCATTAGCTTGTCCCCATACCAGTGTCTGCAAACTACAAATTGGTGCAACTCTGGAGGAAAGCAAGGTTTCTGAAAAATAAAATCTAGAGAATCAACCCTCAAAACCGAGCCTTCATGGAGGCAACGAGTGGAGAATCCAGATGAGGAAGAGGCAAGTACTTTCTCAGTAGATACAGTTGCCTTTGCATACCCTGCAAAGCTGGAAATGGTGCTACAAGGAGCACTCCAAAGCATATAACTGTGGCCAGTAGTTCAGGGCAAGAACGGACCAGAAACGACTCTGCTGCCATCTGGTGACTATTTTAGCCGTCTGAAGCTTAAGGTAAGGCTATAAATCTTGGCGGGTAGCAGCAGCTTAGCAGCTACAGGATAATATGTACATAAACTGTGAACTTAGCTGTGGTAAAGAGAGGAATATGGTAAAAAATTCAGTGCTGGATCTCTTCAGAACATAATGAGCAGAACGTTGTGGAGATCTGTTTTCATTCCAAAAGTTAACGCTGAGACATTATTGCTGACAACGGCTGGAGTAGGGACATTTAAGAAATGCTGCCGTTGACATTTATGAGATCGTTTTTCTCCCAGGAGCATTTCTTGACAAGTTCTCAGACTCCAAATTTGATTTCTTTGCTGGAACATGGTACGGCTTTGCTCTCCAGAACGGCAGTGCTTAAAACAAATGCACTTGCAACTACAGTAATTGCACTAGTTAACACAAAAATGTGCACCCTTGTTTAGAGCTGTGTTCCTGGATCCTGCTGTGGCAGGGTGATTGGACTGAATGATCTCTCAAGGTCCCTTCCAATCCCTAACGTTCTGTGATTCTGTGACTCCAAGAAATATGAAAGCTGGCATTTCTACTGCTTCCTTTTGTCCTGTGGAAGAAAGCTTCCTCTCACCAGTCTTAGTCCTCTCTACTAAACTCTCCTTTCTTCTTGTCCCATTAGAACAGTGATTAGTGGTCACATAGAATCATCGTAAGTGGAAAGGACTGCCAGGATCATCAAGGCCAGCCCTCATCCCAACATTTCTCTAACCACTAGACCATGGCCTTAAGTGCTCTAGCTACTTGGTTTTTAAGCACCTCCAGGGACAGTGACTCAACCACTTCCCTGGGCAGCCTGTTTCAAAATCTTCTGCATTGTAACTTACATGGTCTAAACTTGTCACCCCTTTTCTTCTTCATTTCACTAATGCTTCACTCTTTCTTTGTAGCCTTCCATGCAGAGACTCATCCTGGTGGTCTGATGCAACTGTCCTCTCCTCTCCTTTTGAAGGTGATCTAAATCGAACTGAAAACTCCTGCTGAAGGCATAGCATCGATTTGTGTAATAGCACTGCAACATCCCACATCCCATACTTTGTGCATTTAGCTTCTCTTTTACTGCTAATATTGTCCATCCTCAGAATCTATTCATCTGCTGAATGTGCTGAAAATATGCAAATACACTTAATAGAAAATAAAAGAATATCTGTTGCTTTTCTCCTTGTTTGATCTTTAACGCTGTCCTCATCCTCCCACCTATCAGAGCTTGGAATTTACCAGTGCTATTTTCAGGACAAATGGATCTAAAGAGTCCTAAATTTCAGCTGGGTAATAGGATTGCTAAATTCAAATATAGAACCATCCGAATAAATACATCGATGTTTTAGCCCAGCCTCACTCATTTTACTAGAGCACTGCTGTGGGGGTGTTTTGAGCTGCGCTAATTTGCAAATTTCTTGGTAATAATCATCTTTTCTTCAGATTCCCTCAACTGGAAACTAATGCATTTCGAGGAGGAAAATGTGAAGAAAACAGCAACAACTGAAATAGACTCAGTGGGGGGAGGTTTTCAGATTTGCTTTTTATTTGGTCATTTATTTCTTCAGAAAAAGCAAGCAGCTCAACTAAATAAAAAAACTCCTTGCTTATGAAATCTAGCAGACAGTACAATGGTCTCTCAAGTGATGTGGTAAAAGCTTCCATTACCTGAGACATTTAACCATGAATTGAATCTAGGACCATAAAGCATCCCCATTCTTTCTGTGCTTCAAGTGCAGCACAAATACTCAATAGCCTTACCAGGCTGGTACTGTTAAGAAAGAAATAAGTTATGACTGGGATGTACACAGATATAATCTCTCCACTTCTTTTTATGTGAGTACACTAAGTGTTGGATATTTTGGAATCTCCTTCTCTGGAGACATTTAAAACCTGCCTGGAAATGTTCCTGTGCAACTTGGTCTAGGTGATCCTGCTGTGGTGGGGGGATTGGAATAGATGATCTTTCGAGTTCCTTTCCAATCCCTAATGTTCTGTGATTCTATGATTCTGTGATTCATAGAAATGAAAATCAGCTTTTTTGGTGTTTGGGACTCCCTTAGACTGAAACCTTCAGTACAAAATATCAAGCTCTCTCCTAGGTTTCTCACCAAAATAACTGTGGTGCACACAGACCTGTGTGTCTTATTTGGGACCAGCACTTCTTGGAAGAGCAACTTATCCTCCCCTGTGTAGTGTACAATTGATCAGTACACAGCCTGGGTATGTAGGGAGGATCTGAGGATCACCAGGACGCTGGTCAAATGGCACAGGTTCAGCATCCTCAGACAACACTGAAAACCCTCAACCTCCAGCTGGACAGAAATTCAAGGAAGAAAAGAAAAACTTCAAAGTATTGTTGCATAGTTGCAGGGCCTGAAGCTGTGCCGGAGAGCGTTAGGTTGGATATTAGGAAGCACTTTCTCATGGAAAGGGTGATCACAGCCTGGAATGGACTGCTCAGGGCAGTGATGGAGTCCCCATCCCTGGAGGTGTTTAAGGCCAGCCTGGCTGTGGCCCTTAGTGCCCTGGTCTGGTGGATGTGGTGGTGTCAGTTCACAGGCTGGGCTGAATGATTAAGAGGTCCTTCCTAGCCTCTATAATTCTGTGATTCTGTGAGCTATGAGCTAATGATCTTCCAGTCTGGTTTATCTTGGTGCACTAATACTTCTGTAGGTTTCTGATGCATATTGCACAGACAATGTTCTCACTTTAAGTTTATCACAGAACATTACAGATTGGAAGGGACCTCACAAGAGCATCTAGTACAACTACCCCATGTTTTGACTTATGCTTCAAACCAATACTGTTTTGCACATAAAGAAATAAGCTCAGCTTTATGACTTTTTTTCTGTTTGGTGCAAAGTACAGTTAAAAAGCATTTTACAGAAGCCTTACACTCCTACATCTTTCCCAGCATTAGGTCAGTCATGGCCTTGACTGCAGACTTCTCAGTTAGACAGTGCTTCTGTATGACAGCACAATGCCACAGGTCTTTATTTTTAGCTTCTCCCATAACCCAGAAAAGTGATCTTGAGTTAATATTTATTTCATGTTATAGCAGTGTGAGATGAGGCTTCTTTAAGCAAGTTTGGGAACAAACACTAGTGCAACCACACGAAAACGTCACTGTATCCCTGGACCAGCTATATTTACCCGAAGGACAAGGACAAGTTGCTTTTAAACCATTGGGGTAAGGTGGGTTGGTGGCTTTATGTAGTAAAGTTTCTTTTTCCTTTGAGTAATGATTCCCAGAAAGTCTCAGCACTCCAAAGTCTTTCCACCATGATGTGTGCACACATAACGCAAATGATCAGGATAAACATCCTTGCTTGAATAAATGTTACAACCATCTCCCACGTTCCTACTGCTGTACTTTCCTCCTGTGTTACGTATGCAAATGCTACAAGTCTGCTGACCTGCCTGACACAATACAACATATCATTCTATTTTATTTAAGATAGTTAAAGCTGATACCAACCTAAATATAATCCAGTATCATCTCAGACAGATGTGGGTCAAGCAGGCAGCTGACCCTGTTCATGGAGACTGGTAAAAGGAGTATCTGCATTTAAGCAGTAAAAGGGTCATAGCTGCATGTTCAGCATCCACTGTCACTGAGTACCAGAGGAAAAAGTGGTGTAGGGAGGAAAAGAGAAAATGAAGAAAGGTTGTACAGAACTGCAGTAGCTACAACATGTTGGAAAAACAAAGCAAGAAGGTGCTCAGCTCCAGGCCTCACACCATCAGCACCACAAAGCCTCCAGTGTGATGGTGGTGCCCTACTCTGTAAGGCAGTATCACAGAGTGCTACCTGAGACAGCAGTCCCTCCTCCATTCTACATGGGCTGCAGTCTTAGTGTAAGCCCAGAGCTGAGGAGGCTCTGTCCTACTCCCCGAAAGGCCAAGAACAAGATGTGTTATGTTCCTTGTAGGCCATATTATACAACATGAAGGATTGGAAGGGAGCCCAAAAGATCACCTAGTCCAATCCCTCGTTGCAGCAGGACCACCTAGATCCAGTCACACAGGAACATATCCAGGTGGGTTTTAAACGTCTCCAGAGAAGGAGAATCCACAACCCCCCTGGGCAGCCCCTTCCAGTGCTCTGTCACCCTCACCAGGAAGGAGTTCCTTCTCATATTGATGTGGAACCTCCTCTGTTCCAGCTGACACCATTGCCCTTTGTATTTCTGTGTAAGATTACATTTTGGATGCACATTTATGGTGTCACTTAAAATCCACCAGGTTACCTTTTAAGGTGACATTTAAGAGCAACAGAAATTAATATTTAAGAAAACAGTAACTGTATTATTTCTGATTAATATTATCACAGAATCACAGACCATCAGGGATTGGAAGGGACCTCAAATGATCATCTAGTCTAATCCCCCTGCCACAGCAGGACCACCTAGATCAAGTCACAGAATCACAGAACATTAGGGATTGGAAGGGACCTCAAAAGATCATCTCGTCCAATCCCCCTGCCACAGCAGGATTGCCTAGACTTTTGGATGCACATTGATAGTGTCACTTAAAATCCAGCAAGTTTTCTTTCTAGGTATTTTTTGAAGAGGAACAGAATTGGATGCATTATGAAAATGACATAGAAACTTACTTTTCTGTAAGTACATATTTCCCAATATGGATTTACAAATATTTCCATTAAAGATTATCAGAAATGCATAAATAACTGTGTCACATCGTAGGAACTGTGACTGCCTCCTACAGCTCAGTAATTGACTTCCATACAGAAAGGTGGAAAGGACTTACGTTTGGTGAATTCAGAAACGGTTCAGTTTTCCTATGCAGCAAGATGCATCGTCATTTTTGAGAGCTAAATATGACGCTCCTACCTGCAGAAGGTATAGAATAGAAATTAACAATGTTGTTCCATTGTGCATCAAGGTAAAAAATTCATTACATTAGGAATAACATTGAAAATAAACTTGTATAACAGTGATAACAATAATTTGTTAACATCGTTTGCATGAGAACACCAACGTAGTGGGGCTGTGGTGGGCTCCAACAGCATCCCTGCAGTTTATTGCCTCGGGTCTGCAAACTGCTTTAACAGCCATCAGCCAAGAAATGTACATGTCATCTGCAAATCACAAATCACAGATCTTGACTCGAGTGACTGCACAGGCAGAAGTGCTGAAGGGTTCATAGTGGCCAGAACAAGACTTAAAAGTGATGTGAAATAGGGAGCAAAAAGGGCTGCAATTGCCTTGGAGCCTAAAATAGACTGAGCTTCAATGCCATGGAAAAAATCACCAGCTTCTCCATCATTTCTTTAAAGGTCAGAATTTTTGTAGGTGGATTGGAAGCGCAGTGGATTGCAGATGCGTTTAACAGCAGGGTATTTTCCGCTGCCATGACCAGTTAAGGAAGATTTTCAAAAACACATCTGCTGGTAAACAGTTTGGCCCTACTCTGGGTCATCTGCCTTATCTGTGCTCATTGCTGCATGAATTCTTACCTGGATAAAGTCCCAAACCTCGCATCAGTCAAAGTTAGGCTTTCAGCACAGTCCATTACATTTTTTAGAGAGGTACCTCTGTGGCTTTCACTTGGTTTTATGATGTGCCTCCGCTTCTTCACAAATGTATGAAGCACACCAGCAGTAGAGAGATGAACCTTGCTCCTCTGCGCTTCATGTTTGGCTCATCGAGAGGCTCAGCACGACGTGGAAGCATAAATAAAGGTAAAACAGATGACGTGAAGAATTGTTCTTTTCAGACTCGGGACAGGATTTCTCTGTGCTGCAGAAGGAAGCCGGTTTCCAAAACCACTAACTGAAATTGATTTAAGAGGAATTCAAACCCAAATCGCCTACAAACAGATCCAGGAGGCAGTAAATCCATTTCCCTTTTCAATCTCTCTCACTCCACAGGTGACTAAATGCCTCTCATTTACGACTGTTCTAACGGATTCTGGAGTTCTGTTTGGAGCTGGAGAGGTTAAAAAATAATCCTCTTTATTAAACGAGCAAAACAAAAGGCAATTAAATAGACAAAGACCTTTGCAGGTTGGGGTTTGTGCTGGGGAGCGCCCACACTTTACGTGTATTTGTCTGATACTAAAACATCTCTAAGTAATTTAACTTTTCTAAATGTTTATTAGTCCATGGTGAGTGCACTGGATCCTCTTCTGGGATCAAGATATGAATTTATAAGATGTGTAAAGTATTTATATAGTTTTAATCAGATTTTAGAGCACTTGTAACATCTGGGGAATGAGTTCTACTTGGCTATTCTACTGTTTAAGGCAGTTAAACCAGCTGAGATTCCTTGTACCGGTGGTAGCTGAACTTGTTTGGTTAATGTTATTGTGAGGAGGATGTTACTCCCCTTTGGAGGTCCTTCCCTCCCACCTCAACCTCTGCTACCAAATTACTCCCTCCAGATTAATTTCTGTAAAGAAAAAGAGAAGGTCTCCACCGAAGCACACACCATAGGAAGAACTGAATCACAGAATGTTAGGGATTGATAATCTTTCGAGGTCACTTCCAATCCCTAATGGTCTGTGATTCTGTGAAGGGGACCTCAAAAGATCATCTAGTCCAATCCCCCTGCCAGAACAGAGTAGGTATCATTACCGTGGTGTAGAAAAGGGCAAAGAAATGAGCAGGAGCTGCTATTATAGCATTTTAATCAAAACAGACTCCAAGAGAAGGAGAGGTTGTGACAAAATCCACGCTGTGTTCACAGAACCACCAAATCACAGAACATAAGTGATTGGAAGGGACCCTGAAGGATCATCTAGTCCAATCCCCCTGCCACAGCAGGATCAGCTAGACCAACTAGCCCAGGAACATGTCCATGTGGGTTTTAAACCTCTCCAAAGAAGGAAACTCCACAACCTCCCTGGGCAGCCCCTTCCAGTGACCATGAAGAAGTTTCTTCTCACATTGATGGAGAACCTCCTATGTTCCAGCTGACACCCATTTCCCCTTGTCCTATCATTGGATGACACTGAGCAGAGCCTGGCTGCATCCTCCTCACATCCACCCTTCACACATTTATAGACGTTACTGAGGTCACTCCTCAGTCTCCTCTTCTCCAAGCTCTAAAGACCCTGCCCTCTTTAGTAAGAGTTCCGGTTTGGTTTTGACTGGGTAGGTAGCTGGGGCACCCTACATCACTGCAACCGCTACATCTAACTCAGAGGTGGTGTGGTCATATCTTCCCAAACAGCTCTCGCAGTGCATCTCTAAGACTTGCCTGCACATAAAGTCCACACCATGGACTTGACTTTGCAGCTTGAGAAGAACAACGCCACATTTCTATTTAGTGCCAACTCCTGCTACTACAGCCCATCACCAGGTGGCTTGCAACACTGATCAAAGCCAATGGGTACCTCAGAAGACTAAGCATTAGTTTTGAACAAGCCCTGGAGGAAAAAACCACACAGGTAAGGGATAAGGAGAAGAAACCAGAGTTCACAGGCTCTGGCATTTCAGAACTATATGGGAAACTTTATCTCAACAGACTGAAGCCATCGTCTCTGATACTGCTGTGGTTTGCAACTCAGTGAGGACTTTCTTGCTCCTCACCGGTTTTAAGTGTCCTGCATTTTTAACAGATGCTGCTGCCACACTGAGGAAGATCTGTGATTGTACATTATTCTATTCCCTCTTTTTGCTTCCTCTTACTGAACCCAGAGAGATTTTCTTCCCCTTTTTTCCAACTCTTCTGTCTTTTACGTCTTCTTAAAAGAAAAATGCCAAATTGTGTGGCTTCCATTTTAGGGGTAAAGCTATTTTGAGGTTAAGCTTACAGCAGCCCTCCAGCACCTCAAGGGTGCCTACAGGAAAGCTGGAGAGGGACTTCTTACAAAGGATTGTAGTGACAGGACAAGGGGAATGGTTTCAACTAAAAGAGGGTAGAGCTAGATTAGATCTTAGCAAGAAATTCCTCACTATGAGGGTAGTGAGGCACTGGAACAGGTTGCCCAGGGAGGCTGTGGGTGATCCCTATCTGGAAGTGCTCAAGACCAGGTTGGTTGGGGCTCTTGGTAACCTGGTCTAGAGAGAGGTGTCCCAACCCAAGGTAGAGGGGTTGGAACTAGATGATCTCTGAGGTCCCTTCAAACTGAAGTCATTATAGGATTCTATTTGTGATGCTCACAAGCCACATGAGCCAGGGATGACTTTCCCACCTAAAGCAAACCAACTTTGCTTTCTCATAGAATCACAGGGGATTGGAAGGGACCCTATGATAGAAGAAAGATCATCTAGTCCAATCTGGCCAATACTCACTGGCTCTTCTCCACTGAGCGACTGTGAGTCCTAAGGGGAGCACGCAGGGTGTTCAGCAGGGAGGAGAAGGAACTGACGTTCTCCTTGTAGAGGCAAATTTCCTCACATCCTTTGGCTGTGCCGTGGATCTCCCTGCAGCGCAGAAAGATCTCTGAAGCTGTATGGGGAAAAGGGAACAAATGAGAGAGAGAGATGAAAGAGCTGGGAACACTGAAAGATACGATAAGAAAACACCACAGGCTTTGAGTCAGGAGTGGAGGTAGGGAACAACTGAATAGGGCTGATGAGCCCTCAGCAACGCAGGACAGTGGGAACAGTACAGCCCACATTAACAGCCAGTGACTGCCCACAGCCTGGACACTGTGAAGACTTCCTAAATCTTTTAAAACTCACTTGCATTCACACTTGCACGTGTCTTCCAAATCAGTCAAACGGATTTCTGAGGAGAGAGCAACACAGTGCGAGAACAATCCCAAAGCAATTCAGATTTGATGGCACTTCTGGACCTTTGCTTTGCTTCTCCCTCAATCTCCTCCTGGCCCAGCCAGCCAATTCTCCCTCAACATGCTCGTTTGTCACAAGGAAAAGCAGACACTGCATGATTTCTTGCTCCTGGTTTAAATCAGTTGGTTCCAACAGGATGACAGGATGGAGGTCGTGGAATCTACTTCTCTGGAGATGTTTAAAGACCACCTGGACGTATTCCTGTGCAACTGGATCTAGGGGATCATGCTGTGGTGGGGGGATTGGACTGGATGATCTTTCAAGGTCCCTTCCAATCCCTGAAGTTCTGGGATTCTGTGATTAGTAGCAATTCCAACTCTTTCCCCCACTGTAGGGGACTTGGAATACAAGAGGGCAACCTCTAAGAAGGTCTGCAATTACAGGGGATAACAGACGGATGAAACATCTACCTTTGCTGCTCTTTCCTTCTTCCTCTTCCCAAAATTACCTAAGGCAGCTACCAAGACCCAGCTGCTAAGGATCCATGCAAGTATCTGCTGTGCTTGTCTGATCAATGATTCAATAGGCAAAAAGGCGCTTTTCTTCCCTGCTCATCTTTGATTCCCGCACCGAACTCTGCTAAGCCCGTGTTTCTCAGATGAAAGCAAGTGGTACAGTTTATGCTAAAACGACAAAACAATTTGAAAGCGAGTGTGAGGAACGGGGAGGAGGAACTTAAGCACGTGGTTGACATCATTACGTTTACTTCTCAGTGAGACCTGTCTTTCTGTGACACTAATCAAAAAACTGGGTCACCTCACAGTGGTAATTTCCTAGGAATCCTGAGATTCACGAGTCAATTTGATCCCTTTTTAGCTGAAGGCTCAGTGAGCGCAGCGAGGCTGGTGGAGCTCAGCCAGCGCATCAGACTTGTCATCGACTGTATGTGAGGAGTTTATATGCTTAATGGGATCAAAGGTTTGATCCACGATCCTTCGTAAATGCGAACAGACAAAATATTTCTCTATCAGCATCGACTCCCCACACGACGCTGCTTCTGTTGATCAGTTAGAGGTTACTGGCCACTGCAAAATCAGAGGCAGGAAAGGTTTATTACCTTTCAACAACTAAGGACAGCCCCCACCCTCCTTGTTTGAATCCACCTTGCAACAACTGAGTATTGACATTTGGCACTGCGAAGGACAGACCTAAAATGATGCTGGTCTGGACACTGGGAGAAAGTTTTCAAACTTCAAGAAGGGCACCAAACTGCTGGAGAGAGTCCAGCGCAGAGCCATGAAGATGATGAAGGGAGTGGAACACCTCCCTGATGAGGAAAGGCTGAGGAAGCTGGGTCTCTTGAGCTTGGAGGAGACTGAGGGGTGACCTCAGTAACGTTGATAAATATGTGAGGGGTGGAGGATGGAGCCAGGCTCTGCTCAGGGGCACCCAATGATAGGACAAGGGGCAAGGGTTGTGAGCTGGAAAATAGAAGGTTCCACATCAGTCTGAGAAGGAACTT
>JAOXOE010032518.1:0-10949 GCA_028565055.1 Phoeniculus purpureus
TGTAGTGATAGGACGAGGGGCAATGGTTGTAAGCTGGAACGTAGAAGGTTCCACATCAACCTAAGAAGGAACTTCTTCCTGGTGAGGGTGAGGGAGCACTGGAACAGGCTGCCCAGGGTGGTTGTGGAGTCTCCTTCACTGGAGATAGTCAAGACCTGCCTGGATGAGTTCCTGTGTGACTTGGTCTAGGTGATCCTGCTGTTGCAGGCGGATTGGACTAGGTGATCTTGTGAGGTCCCTTCCAATCCGTTATGATTCCATGATTCTATGATTCTATGTCAAGAAGAAAGAGACAATCTCTTTTCACTTGCACTCTGTGATAGGACAAGGGGTAACGCATGTAAGTTGGAGCTCAAGAAGGTCCATCTCAATATTAGAACATACTTCTTTACTGTAAGGTTTACAGAGCACCAGAACAGGCTGCCCAGGGAGGTTGTGAAGTCTGCTTCTCTGGAGACTTTTAAGACCCATCTGGATGTGTTTCTGTGTAACCTGTATTGGGTTCTATGATACTGCTTGAGTAGGGAAGATAGACTGGATGACCCCTGGAGGTCCCTTCCAACCCCTAATGATCTGCGTGTCTGTGTGTATTTGTGCATTCAACTACGTAAGGATCTTTGGAGGTGCTAATTCCTGGTTTTCAACTTCTTGTCTAATTAATTTTTTCTCATTCTAAAAGCTTAATTTTAATTAGCCCCCAATTTGAGCTACTATGAAGAGTTTTTATGTTCTCCCCTTTTTTACTATAAGTAAAAAACCCACTGGCTTCAAAAACACATGCTCATTAAAAATAATGAGTGATTTCGATATTCCTTAAATATATTCAAGTGACACAGGAAAAAGAAGTTGTAAGGGTTTGCCACGATTTAGTTGTTTGGACTGTTTGGACGTGGTGCTTGAGGTCTAGCAGTGGGTTGTCAGAGATTAGTAGGGTTAGGCTGAGGTTGCATTTAGAGTGGATGTGAGGAGGAAGTTCTTCAGCGTGAGAGTGGTGAGAGCCTAGAATGGGTTGCCCAGGGAGGTGGTTGGGGCCCCGTCCCTGGAGGTGTTTAAGGCCAGGCTGGATGAGGCCAACCCGACCTAGGGTGGTGTGTCCCTGCCCATGGCAGGGGGATTGGACTAGATGATCTTTCGAGGTCCCTTCCAATCTCTAATGATTCAATGGTTCTATGATCTTGAAGGCCTTTTCCAACCTGAGCAAGTCTGTGAATTCTGTGTGTACCACAACAGCAAAGCACCACATAGCAGAATGTTCCAAGTCAATGAGGTCTTGATGTCACTAGTGTTTAAAAAGAAACTCAGGTCCTTTAGTCAGATGACAGGTAGGTAGTTACAACAGTTGCCACAAAAGGCTTTTTATAGTGGCCCTCATTACGACTGGGGATTTTTTATCCCACAAACTACAGTACAAAGAGGGATGTGCAAAACAGTCAATGCCGCAGCAAAACATGAAAACAGCAGAACTGTCAATGCAGTCATCACAGTGGCATGGCTGTTTGAGCCTCCAGTCACGATATCTGGAGTCTCAAATAAGCCCATATTGACCTAGAGGTTTACTTCTGTAACACCGGCATCTGTCAACAAGACATGGAAATCACTGTGGATTAAAATTTAAGCCCATGAAATGCAACGTTTCATTCCTGAAGATCATGTAGTGGTTTCTGAAATTACTGATACCTTTCATAAAAGCCTTGCAATAAGTATGTGATGTCACAAACAGAAGACTAAAAAAGACAGAAAGGTCTACTTTCTTCATTAGTACCTTCTAAATAGTTATTTTCATTTCATTATTTTAACCAGAAGTAGTCTAAGTGATATTTTTCTAGACTGCATTGAGTGTTTTGATCATCAAGAAATAGAGCATTCCTAACGAACACGTATCTCATGTAAAGCACCCCATCAACTCAAACACAGGTTTAACCCAGTACAGGTTCAAATGAAAGTTTATCACTGCCAGTGGTACAAATGACATGTGAAAAAAACCAAAGCCTTTGATTTGGGAGCTTAGTGACACTGTTCTAATGTATCACAAATACAAGTTATAGTTACGTCTCTGTAATTCCCAGGTTTGCTGCTGTTTTCTAAAGAAAAGCATTTGGGGACACCTGTAACAAAATATTTAGGTTATTGTTTCATTCAATTTGACTTCAAATGAACAGTTTTGTAACCAGTACACGATTAGCATTGGCTTTTCATGAATAAGTTGACCCACTTACTCAATGCGGTAAATTCATGCCTTGGGCCATTTTTCTGCATGGTTTATTTTACTTCCATCATACAGTGGATTTTATTTTGTCAATATAGTGAGCAAGGTTACCATCATCAATTTAGTTAGTACATAATCAGAAAGAATACACTATTTCATGTGGAACTTCACAAAAAACTTTCTGAAGACTTGAGATGTAGTTTAATGTCATAAAGTTCTACAACTTTTGTGACCAACTACTTCCATACAAAAGCAGTGACACAGAAGAAAAGAAACAATAGCTACAGCATTTTCTCCCATAAACTTCAGACTTCTGAAATCCTAAAAAACCATGATAAATTTTCTAAAAAAGCAGAGAAAAAGAATTTTTTATAACCAAGTCTATAGAACAAAATCAGATGATAGAGTAAGTCCACTCAAGAGGCAGCTATGTAGGCATTTCATCTGCTTGCTTTCACTACCAGAGATCCACTTAACCTAAAATATTTCCCTCTAATCTCTGAGGGGAGTTTCAGCTTCACATTTGTGGAGTCTGTGACTTCCGAGGTCGCTTATCTATCCTCACTCTGGGGCTGTTGAAAGGGGCCTTCCCCAAGCAGAAACTGTCCCAAGGTCACCTGCCATTCAAGCCCAGATAGACGGCTCTCTGACTGACAAGCACTTCCATCCTACACGATGGTGTTTCCTTCACACAGTAGTAGAACCAACATAGCATACCACCAGTTTAGACTTGGAGTTGGAGTTCCAATTGACCCACCAAAATGCCTTAGATTTACATACCTAATGCCATCATGGACAGTACAGGATATGATAGCTCAACCTACTCACTACCGTCCACTACAAATCCCTATTTTAATGCTACCTGTTTCTCCAAATGCAGTTGGCCCTCTTTGGCGAGGAATTATTTCCCAGTATCTTAATGGTAAAATGCTTCTGTTCTTTCCAGTGAAGAGTAACGCATCTTTCCACCTGTGTTTACACAAGAAGCTGTCTTACAACAACCACACTGACAGACTCAAATGCTTTTCTTGCTCTCAACAGGAAGCAGGTGAAGAATGTGCCCGTGCTAGGAACACATTTTAGTACTCCCATTGAATATGGCCTAATGTGACTAAATTATAGATTGCTGCAAACTGAAAGGCCACCTGCTTGGCAGAACTTTTCCAGTAGTTAAAGTCAACCAAATTATTCAGTTCCACCTGTACTGACAGATTTGTACATCATAATTGTGATGAGCAGACGACATTCCAAAAAGTATCCTTCAGCTTTGCATTTTGGGGTCTAAAAATAATTTGTCTTCCCACATATTGGGAACTGTTGTCACGTACATCAGAAAGATTAAGAAAGGGAGACAAAAAAGAGACTGGAGAAGTTATAGGGACAGAAAAAGAAGTTGGCACCACCCCTGATGAATCATGAACACACTGTTCTGGATCCTCAGCATTGCATTCCTCTCCAACAGCAGCAAACTCCCTAGCAAAGGTTGTGCCTCCTTTAGCTTGAATGGAAGGCTGACATAGGAGATTATGGTTCACTCTAGCTGCCACTTATTGGATTTGCATGAGTATTTTACTCTCTGTGCTCTAGTTCTTCATGTACAAAATGGACCACGTAGAAGTCCAATATCTTTTTTTAGACAATTCTGAAAACAACTCCGTTCAATACAGTTAACAAGGAGAACTCCACGGGCTGCTTTTAGAATATTTCATGGAGTATGGAATATCACAACATTCAGTAAATGAGCAGTAAATGTATGAGAATATCACAAAGGATGCTTGGTCACTACGCTTGGGTCAAAGCAGGAAAGAGGGAATAAAGCAGCCTAGCATTAAATCACTTAAGACTTTTCATTGCAGGTGTAGGTAAAATATTCATAGGGGTTCACCCTGTCTTCTAACTTTGTGCAGTATTTTGATAACGATCACTACAGAAAGCTTTTTCTTTTTTAAGTCTAATACACACAGAGGCTTGAATAGCATTTCCAAACATTTCCAGTTGCTTAGTCAGCCCAAGTTCTATCTGAAATACTCCTCACTTCCTCAGATTGTTCAGCCGTTTTAAAAATTTCTGAGAGCTGTATGAAATCTATATAAAAATCCATACAAGGTACTCATACTCATTGAAAATTAATGTGATTCTTCTGCTAAGTCATTTCTAAATCATTTAATAGGACTCTGCATTTAAATGTAGAACTATTGCTGCTTACTAAAAATGAGAAATCAGAAAAACGAAATACTAGAAAGCCAAAAGACTTCGGTCTTCTTGGAAATTCCATCCGTGTGGATGTATACAAAGGAAGATTAGAAGATAAATCCAGAAAAGGGTCCAGGTTGGACATGGCTGTCTGTGCATGTATCTGCACTGCACAGCACAAAAGTAACTCCATCTTCTTGCAGAGGATCAACTGCATTCTATCTCCTGGTTTCCAGCCAGACACAGAGCACGACTGGAATCAACTGATGGGTGCTTAAGCACGTTACGTAAATGCAGCACATATGAAATGTAGTTTTGTAGACTTGAGTTTACAGCACACCAAATAAGGAACAGCTCTTGGACTCACAGTCTAACACTGAACCGTCAGAGGAAACAACGGGATTAGAATGCAATTGGTACAACGGTGCACCAAGCCTTCCACACTTGCACAGAGACGTCAGGAAGTGCTGTTCTGCCTGTGTTAGTGGACACAGTTCTCATATATGATTAAGTACACGTTTTCCAAATGAAAGAACAAAAAGTCATGCTCAGGAGTAGAGACGGTCAAATATAGTGTGAATCGCTCCAGAAGCAGTGAAAATCCCGGTGCTGCCTAGGACAACACGAACACTTTCCGTATGCAATGCAACACGCTTACCCAGTATCTTCGTTGACGTGCCACAGGTGGTCTTGTGAAACGGAGGCACTGGTGTTTCTGTCAATCGTTCTTGTTCCCTTTCACATTATTCTTCTCCTTCACTTGAATTCAATGGAGGGAAGAAACCCTTAGAGATGAGTATCTGCAGGCTTTATGCGGCGAATCCTACGAACGGAGCTCTGTGCCCTGTTGTTAACACCTCCTGCCAATTTTCTCTACAATCTGTTTTGGCAATTTAAGAGACCATTTTATGTTTGAACAAGTAAACATGCTGAACAACTGTGCCAACAGCTTCCAAACAGAGAGCTGCCAGGGCTCAACGCCTGTTAGGGACAGTTTCTAATTTCAGATGCACAGATGCGCACAAAACCAATGCCACTGCTCTCCCCCTTTAGCTGCTACACGGAGACGTGTTTCTCCAACGTTCGAGTTAGCACCCAGTTCCTGCTAATTTTTGTCTTCTTCCAGGAAACAGGCTTTCAGTTGTTTGAAATTGTGAGGAAAATCCTGCCCTCCAGTGCTCGCCCTGAAGCTGTATAAATTTAACTGGAGGCAGAACATGACCCTCGATACCTAAAAAAACCAGAACAAACACGCACCACATTTCATTACAGACACAGAATACATGGCCTTTATCATTCAAGTTCGTATGTGCTGAACGTCACGAGGTTTTCATCCTCCCTCTCTGCATCAAATAACCTCACTTAGACTCCATTAAGGTTGGTGAGGTGTTCCACTCCTGGTACACGGGGGAAGACACTCCCGTCGCCCAAGGGGTGTTTCAGTGAGCTGCTCTTTACTAACTCTACTGTCCTTCCTGCCGTAAGGTCTACACCAAAATAGGCTACCTTGCAAATGTGCTTTGCAAACCAGATTCAATGCCTTCTTATTTTCTGGTTCTACCTTACGCTACAGTTTTTATTTCATAAACTACCCCAAACAGTCACACACACACAAACGAATGGTATGACTCCATTTTGACAGCTCTCAAAGGGAAGAAGAGCACAGACGTGCACTGCTTCTTGCCCCCACGTGACTGTCATTCATACAAGCATAGGTGTGGAAGACAGACATGCTTACATGGGCAGCCGCTGTGAACGCCTCCATGTACCCTTACAGCCATATAACCAAGCCAGCAACCTCTACTAGGCAAGCACTGGCCTTTATTGTAACGAAAGCTCTTCACTCCACCAGTTGGTGTGGACACCTGTTTTGCTTTATACTTCGCAGGTACTTACCAGAGAAACATTTATGAAAGAGCACAGGATAAAACATGCTTAAGGCACATACCTCGACATAAAAGTGCAGTGGCAGTAAGATGCAGCTCCCTGCTGCAAACTGCTGGAAGCATTCTACTTCCCCAAAGGTAATTTTGTGTTGAGTTTCCACTTTTTCATTTAGCCATGAGTCAGGGTAGATCAATAAACAGAATTTGATATCTTCTTTAATTATTCTGTTCCTTTTGCCACCTTAACTTTTCCATTGTGAAACCGGTTTATAGTTAACTTGTTGGCAAAATCACCGACGTTGGGATTTTTTTTCATTTTGAGAATATCTGCATTCACATTGAAAACCTTCTCAAAATTCGAGATGGACAAAAAACACTGCAAGGAATGTTAATAAAATCAACACATTTCGTCATGTGAACAGTCTGATTCTTTTTATGTAATTACTACACATTCAATGATAGACATTTTATATTTGAGATAACTGAAAAAGTACTCACAACCTCCTGTAACACTTACACACTTTTTATGAGATAAACATTTTCACACACATTAATTAATAACATTTATTGAAATTTTTAGATACCTGCTCAGCCATGTAAAGGTTGCTAAAAATCCTGCAAAGTCATCGGTAAAAAAAACCTGCTTAGTTTATGCAGCCTTCCCTACATCAGTCTAGACTATCACACCAGTGGTTTAGGCCTTTCAAACTAACTCTGTGCTAAGAAACCGTAACAGTGGTAGTCTGGGGCAGCTAAATCTGAATGTCTCAGATCAGTTTTGCAAATCTTTCCGACAAGTACATGGTACCTCTGCAAAATTAGCCTTCAATGATAAAAAGATGAGACACTGGGGAATTCAGTGTCTCTCTCACTCAGAAAAGGATGTCAGTCTTCTCTGGTCCTGACACATCCATTGAGACATAAAATAAATTCCACAAGTTTGGTCTAAGTCTTCAGAGGCAGGATTGCTGGTGGCAGAGTAACAACTGGAATCCAACCCCCTCTGTCAACTCACTCTCCTCCTGCCCCCTCCACTACCTTTTTTGCTTCACTGATGGCATAAAAGAACCTTTAAAAAGTCACAGTACTGTGGCAACATTCATGCATGCTAAAAAACTTAATATTGGCACAAATAGGCACTATTTTACAAAGGTTCGTGGTAAATAACATCTCTTATCATTAGCTTCATTACTTACCTTCACTGAGAACAGCCACACACTTGACTATGCTCACTTACCCCTTCGACGAAGTTGGTACAGTTTTGTTTCAAAGAGGCTCTTCCAGAAGTTTCTAAAAGTTCAAGTTGAAATCAAAACAGAACTGAAAATTAAACATATATGAGTGTTTGCCCATTTTGATATATAAAACAAGTTGAGCTATTTAAGAATTATTAAAGTGCTTACCTTTCAGTGTCTTGAGACCTTAATTGGATCCCTACTCCATATGATGTACTTTTATCTGGTAAGTACAGAAACTACCCCGTGTGGAATGCATTTGTGTAACACGGGAGTTTTCGAATCAGAATCAGGTTGTGACCTATGCAGAATTACCTTTCTGGGATACAATGCTGTAAATCACATCATCACTTCACTGAAAGCATACATGAAGTGCAACTCCTCTTATTGCACATGTTTTTAAATCTCATTTTACCCATCAAGACTCATTTTTTCTAACAGATCCCATGAGAAAAGAAACCAACTTTGTACCGTAAGAACTGTATGAAATAAATCTGCATTGTTAGGACTGTACAGTTAGGAACGAAGGAGAGGAGTGGAATACCCAGTCAACAAGGGAAAGGGAAAAAAAAGATAAACTATTACCACGTTTAATAATACGTTCCTGGGTCTGCTAAGACAGGGAAATACCTTTGGTTCAGGAGTCAGACTGTATCGTAAGTTGTGCAACAAGGTCTGCTGGAAGAGAGACCCCCTTGTCCCAGTCTGTTTTTATTCTCCCTCTTCAAGACAACAGACAACTCAGAATGCTTTGAACAAGAGAGAGAAAGAGCATGCAAGTAAGCTGTGTCTACAGTCTGCTGGGCGTAGTATGCCAGTATCCAAAACCTAGTACGTGGGCCTGCTGCAGGGTGCAAATCTCAACAGAGCTAACCCATGCGAGGGATTAAGCACTCATCAGAGCATTGCTCACTTCATCAACTTGAGGTGTTCCAGAAACTATGACACGCAAAAGAATCCCTCTTACTGGAGAAAACTACGTAGGTCGTAAGAAGACCCAATTTAAGTCCCTGGTCTGAATGAAAAATGTAGCTGATTAAAGCCAGGGACTCAATGAGACTTCCCAGATCCCAAATGGAAGTCTTAATAGCCACATTTTTTGCCATTCTAAAGAATGTAACTTTATCGCAAACTAGAAATTTCAGTCAGAACATGTCATGTTCTTGTCTTATCTACGCACAGGAGCATTTGCACAGCTCTTAAATTAGCTGTCCTTCACCCTGGCTAAGGTTCCAGGAAACAAGCCCAAATTTTACACCTCAAATCTGTCATCTCTGGACATCACCTAGCGAATGCTCAAGCAAGAGCGGTGCACCTCTACCGCTGCGACCAACTTCTATTGTTCAACAGCTTTTTTTTTAGTAACATCCCAATGTGAAAAAAATTATTTCTTGAAAGTAAATAATTTCATCATTTTCTTCTGATTACACCTACACTGGGTGCCTCTAATGCCATGCTGTTATTTTGTTACTTCAAGGAATGATTGAAAACAAATTTCATGAACTACAGAGAGGAATTCGCAGAGCAGAACAACCAGGAGAGAAGGGGTAGATTCCGTATCGTTTCTAGCTCCTGCTAGTTCTTAACTCTTTCATACATAGTGTAACTTGCACTACACAACCTCTACTATCCTATCATGCAGTAAGCTGAACACGCTACAAGGCTTTATATAAACTATAAATAAATAATTTGCCTAGTGAAAATGGGAAAAGTCCTGTTTTTAAAAATCCAACTCCTGAAAGCTTTCTGCATCCTATACCTAAGCTAGTGAAACACGTGGTTAAGCTTTTACAGTTGCCATTCCTCTCCCATCTTGCAGAATATTGTCTTGCATGTATTTCCTTTTAAAACCCAGTATCAACATTTTATCTGCTTCTAGAAAACCCCACCTTGCCAGTTATGCTACTTCTGACAGCCCCTTCTCAACACAAACGTCATGGCTTGTGTATTTTGTGTAGTTTACGTGTAAATAAACTTTACAGAAGTATTCTCACTTGCTGGCAGCAAAATTGAAAAGCAGGAAGTGTCGGATAGCTTTAGTGTAGAAAATACTTTGAGCACACGTGTTGAAAGCTGGAGAGGTGAACACACGTTGCCAATGTGCTGTACAAGTCCACAGTGTAGAATTTCACACGCTCCAAAACCTGACATACGCAAACCAGTCCAGCAAAAGCAGACTCCTCACTCTCACGGACTCGATCAGAAACACCAACAAACACACCTTTTCTTAGACACACTACTTCCCCATCTACAATCACTTTAGTTGGCAGTCACATACATTACTGATTTGTTCCTGAGTCCTTTTCAGTCTTTGTAACTCGGGCGTATCAGTCACAATACTGAACCCTCTTCCTTTGCTTTCTTCAAAGTCTCTTTTGTATTTTACCTACAGAATAGAAAATAGAGAACAGGGTTGTTTTCATTTTCCACAACGTGCCCTTAGCAACGCAGCAATTCTTCTTTTACAGTAAATAAAGCCCTTAAAGGCGAAATCGTCCTCATCCCTTGCAGCGACCGGGCAAAATCCCCCAGTGCCCAAGCAACTGCCTCCTCCAGGTTGCTGTGGGCTCATCTCACCCTCAATAGTCACTTCATTCTCCACGCAGCAACAAAAGAACCACAGATGCTAACAAAGCATTAAGCAGTCACTTATTTTCACACCAAAAAATGGCTAGAACTAGATCTGGAAGCCTTGTAATATGCAGCTTCACATTTCAGCCATTCTTCATGAACATGGTTAAACTGTAGGCTAAAGCTACTCGCACAAATACCCAGCAATCTGTAAACCAGTCTTGAGGATCTCAACTTTGAAAGAAAGAAACAAGATGAAATCTGCAAAATCTCAAGTCACTGTTAAGCAATAGACAAAACCACAGAGACAGGGCTGGTGCCCGTGTCTCCATGGATAGATCACATTACCTTACCCGTATCAACTTCCTTTTACTTTCTATGTCTTATACTTTATTCACTACACACATCAAAATCTTGGATCACGTGTGAGAACAGTAGTACAGAAAGCAGTACTCTACTCTACCCGGCTGACAACCAGAAAGCATTAAGTTTGCACAGCAAACTTTCAGCTCAAGGTTGACTTGGGCTTATTTCACCAGCACCAGTACTTAATGCTATGACGGTGATGTACTGGAAAAATATCAGCAAAAGTAAAGTTTTACAAGACTAGAGAACCTGAAAGTGTTCAACTCCATGGGACCCAACAGGATACACCCATGGGTAATGAGAGAACTGGCAGAAGGGTTTGCTAAACCCCTCTCCATTCTATTCCAAAAGTCATGGCAGTCTGGTGAAGTCCCCACTGACTGGAAAACGGGAAACATCACTCCTGTTTTCAAATAGGGTAGGAAGGAGGAGCCAGGGAACTACAGGCCAGTCAGTCTCACCTCTGTGCCCAGTAAGATCATGGAGCAGATC
>JAOXOE010032519.1:0-47207 GCA_028565055.1 Phoeniculus purpureus
GGTGATCCTGCTGTGGCAGGGGGATTGGACTAGATGATCTTTTGAGGTCCCTTCCAATCCCTAATGTTCTGTGATTAGGAAGGGCAGCTGGGCAAGAGGGAAAAAGCTCTCCAGGTCAGACAGAGACACTCTGCATCACCACTTGCTCACAAAGCTCAGCTAAGCCAGGTCAGGCTCTATTCTCTAAGGCACACAATGTTGAGATTTCTCAGCGCTTTCGTCCCTCTCCCAGTATTGTTTCAGCGCAGCCACAGAAATCATCGTTCTGATAAACTCCGGGTCAAGAAGCTGAAGCGCCTCTGCACAACACAGCTTTCCCTCCCGCAAAGTCCCTCACAGGCACAGCACCCCACCAGTTGCGCAATTAAAACCAGTTCTACACCATGAGCTGAACTCATCTAGAGCTACAAATTGAGAAATCAACCAAGAAATAAGAGGGGGGGGTGTTGGGAGGGGGAAAACAGCACTCAAGCTAGAGCTCAAAACCCCCCCCAACCAATGTGAAAACAGTGTTCATGTCAGGACAAAAAAATTTGACTTTTAAATCTTAAAATATTTTAAAGAAATTAAGTTCTTGATAGTGTGATAGTGTAATAATAAAACACGTATCTCTTCTTTCTTAAGGAAGTGGTAAACTTAAGTCATGCTAAATTTAGGCTATTATCTATGCAGCATAAATTTCACTTCTGTGTATAAATGCTAACTTGCATATTTCTCCATGGTAACTAAACTATGATTAAAACAACAGTGAAACCAGCCTTTAAAGCCACCTGTTTAACTAGGAACAACCTAATTTACAAAAATACTTAAACTTAGAAATTTCATGGGAATCTAGATCACGTTTTTCCCAGCAGAGAGCTCGCTTTTCCATGATCACATAATTGCAATATCCTTGGATTGGGTTGGTAATCGCTCGCTTTTCTTTTTCTTCCACCTCCCTGTCTCCCTTTTTTTTTCTAAACTAGTGTAATTTTTTCATGCATTGTTCAGCCTAACAGAAGTGGTATTTAAGATTATAAAGAGTAAGTCTCTAATAACCCTTTCCGAAAGGGAAGTTATTTTGCTCCTTTGAAGGGATTAATTTACCTAGAAAGTATCTTCGTGTTTTAACAAAAGGAACAAATGAAAGAAATTAGAAAAATCCCAAACTGAAATTCCCATTAGATACGGTGAGACACCTTCAGAACTCATTTCTTCCCCCTGTTGCGATACTCTTGTAATTTACTAATGAAGAAATGGACTGGTTTTATGGGTCAAATTAAAGAAATAATTGTAATACGACCCCAGAATAGTAAAAAGTGTAGGTACAAGCAATATTTTCTTATTTAATTATCGAGCACAAAAATAGATACGAATGTGAATCATTTTTAACCATAGAATTAAATTTAGTCTTTTCAATACCAAAAAAAACCCCTCGAAGTAGAAATATCATCATAATAGGTTTGGTTTGGTGTGAAATACATGACTCACGTTCATGACACATATCTAAAAATGCCTCATATTAAAACTTTATTATAATAAAAAATTGATCGCCGGGTTTTTTGTCTACTGGCTTTCACATGATGTAATACCTAAGGCCAAATCCTTTAAGTAATGATGAGCAAAGTAGTTTCATGGTAACACCTCATAAAATGTTCAGAGTCCATTTCATTTGCACTTGCCCATCCAATGTCATATACAAATGTCTGACGGATGCTGATTAGTTAATGTCATTAACATAATGCCTACAAAAATCAACGTTAAAACCTACCCCTGCTATTAACAGCCCTGAAAGGATGACAGAGTAGAGCTCCAAGTCATAACCAACAAGGCAATAGTGTTCCCAATAAGGAGAGGAGATCACAGAACACCGCAATCACAGAATCCCAGAACATCAGGGATTGGAAGGGACCTCGAAAGATCATCTAGTCCGATCCCCCACCTCAAGCCTTGAGTGTGCAGAGATTTCAGAGAAGGCTGAGCTTTACCCTTGGAGCTCAACTGGAATTGTCAGAGAATCACAGAATCACTCTGGCTGGAAAAGACCTCTGGAATCATCGAGTCCAACCATCTACCCTACCTCACAAGTTTACTAAACCATATCCCTCAACACCTCATCCATATGATCTTTAAATGCATCCAGGGATGGCGACTCAACCATCCAGTTGTCCACTTTGTACTGCACAAAGTTAAAGCAAACAGAGATAAGACTAGTTAGCGGCAAACTAGCTGTAACTATGAGGACCTACACTCAGGTTTGGTTTGGACTGACAGCAAGTCTCACCCCAGGCTCAAGCATTTTCTCAGAGTTATCATTCTTTCCCCACTTTGCATCTGGTAATTCAGCTGAGAACTTCTTCAAGAAAACCTTGTTTGCTCTAATGGATCAATACCCTCTTTAAATAGATATAAAATAGGTATCTTTATATAGATAGATAGATTTTATATAAATATATCTTGGATATATAGATATCTTTAATAGGTATAGAAATACCTATATATTTCAGAACTCCACACAGAGATCACGAGATTCTCATGTCTTGCAGATGCCATCCATTATCACAAGATCTGAAGCACATTTAACCAAGAGAACTAGAATTACTTCGTTCTTGCCCCAAGTTTTTTGTTTTCAAGAGCTGTCAAAATTTTGTCAAATGGCTAGTTTCAGTCTGTCTCCATTTCACTGCAGAGGTCTTTCCATAAGACAACCAGAGACAGAAATACCAAGACAGCAAAAATCACAAGTATTAAGTGAGAGACTCTAGGCTAAAGAGGCAGTAACCACAAGTAACTCTGGTTTTTTTACAACCTATCCAATATCAAATCATTGAACACCAATGGTCATGAGTCCTTCAGAAGGGGAACTCTGTTCCAGACAACAAGAGGAATGCCTGTAAGATGGGATATACTGGGCAAGATAGGGCAGGAGGACTGGAGGTGATCAAGGAGCACCACGACCAAGGGGAAGCATCCACTTTACCTATAAGAATTCACAGAACATTAGGAATTGGAAGAGACCTCGAAAGGTCGTCTAGTCCAATTCTCCTGCCACAGCAGGATCACCTAATTCAAGGCATCCATAAACGTCTTGGTGCTTCTTCATGTACAAATCAAACATGTGGGTAAGGTGGGTCAACTGATGGATTGGCCATGCTGGCGCCAAAAACTTCTCCTGGTTACAGTCATCAAGTCCACCAGGAACCTGCACTAATACTGGGCATTTTAGTGCTCTGATCTGTTCTTACAGACTTCTTCCACGCTCAGAAATCAACCACTTGAAAAGCTGATGTAGCCCTGTTATACTAATTAAACTTTGTTTTGCATCAGAGTCCTGCATTTGCAGTGTGTGTACAGTATGTAAATTATACAAATTACAAGAAAAGTTGATTAGCGTAATTCAAATCTCAGCACAGTTACTAAAATTAACAGTGAATACAAATTACCCAGAATCGCTTCAGCGCAGCTGAGGAGCCCTACACACCGAGCAGGGTACCAAATCACAGAACATTAGGGATTGGAAGGGACCTTAAAAGATCATCCAGTCCAATCCCCCTGCCACAGCAGGATCACCTAGACCAAGTCGCACAGGAACACAACCGGGTGGGTTTTAAATGTCTCCAGAGAAGGAGACTCCACAGCCCACCTGGGCAGCCCCTTCCAGTGCTCTGTCACCCTCACTGGGAAGGGGAAGAGGGGAAATATAGATTTCCCCTCTTCCATGGCTGAACCACCATAAACTAGGACAGGTGGCACCTGTACGTTCTGATGAAAACACCCATGACTACAGTAAGCTATTGATGGGTGAGCCTGGTGACCACTGAGGAGAGGTAAAAGGCCTGGAGGGGTCGGTAGCAGTATTCACGTCCAAGCTGACTGTGCTGAGTAACCACTCCCCAAATGAAGATGACAAGATTAGGATTCACCTCTAGATTTTTCCAAGCAATGCTCATTTGGGCTCCCATTAAGTACTGTGGAAAAGACAAGGAACCAGGAACAATCATTGTCAAAAACCACTGCAGCCCAACAAGTACATTTTGGTTACTGCTGCAGTAACCATCAGAAACCACTCACAGAGGACAGGACTTGGCATGTTAAAATAATTCACCTACTTGGTTATATATGTTCCTCTGTTCCAATAGTGATTCCCTGAGATGAGCTTTTATACTGACACACACATCCTGCAGAGGAAGGAAGAAATGTCCTTTATCTTCTCGTTAGAAGAAAAGCAGCCCCTCTAAGCTCTGACCCAGGAGGCAGCTCTGCTTGGCTGATAACCTTTAATTAAAGTGCATTTCCTGGAGATGCTTACACTTTGTCCTTGAAGTACTATACTCAGAGTGAAGCAATCGTACAGACAGCACTCAGCTTCTGTCAATGACTTGACAAGGGGAAAGGCAGTGAAGAGGAGCCAGGTATCTCTGCAGTGGTACAGCACAAGGAGGGACAGGAAGCCGGCTGTGGTACATGCGGGGAGGAGAATTGTAACAGATGGGTCTGATTCGCTGTGATTTTACACATTTCTAAGGCAAGAAACGTCACACTAGTAGATATTTTATGATTGCTTTTCCTTCTCCCTCCTTCAGGGCAGCTCAGCTCTGAGCATAAAACTACTAACGTGATTTGGGTTCTCATCTAAAAGAAGGGATGAGCACCTCTTACCACCTCTAGCACAGATAGGATCCCGGTGCCTGATTCTCTCCAGCAGCTTTACAGATGAAACCCAGGAACTGCTTAAGGGGTACATTTGCCTTCTCAGGGAATGTTCTCAACAGGCACTAATAGATCTTTCCCCTGGGTCCACTTCCCCACTATCAGTCCTAAGCTGGACCAGTGCAGTTCAGTCTCAGGAACGGACATGAAGGTAGACTGCCAATTATTAATCGGAAAGCTTCAGCAACTTGTTAGTTCAGCGCACAGCCCCGCAGTAGGACAAATCTAGTGGAGTCTGTGGAGGTCACTGTCTACATCTCCTGTTCAGAAACCTTCCTTTACGATAAATGCACATTAATTAGCATGCACTACTGTATTCATCTACTGATGCTAACCCACACTTCAGAACTGCACTTCCTTTTTCACTACAGAGGTATCCACCTGCTACTCACACTTGGTCCCCAGATTCCAAAAGATCAGTCATGAAGAGTTGTTTTTACACCAATCCATGTTTTCTCCTCACCGTGTTTCAAAGGAGTGAGGAGACCTAGCTCAGGCTGTCTTGTCCCCATTTCCTATAGGGGACCTCTTCTTACCATGTTTAAGCTAGTCACATACAGTGCACAGATCTAGAGGATAAAAGCTCCTGGAGTTTCAAGCTCTGCACTTGATGCCAGTGCAGAGCTTGAAACTCACACTTTCTAACCTCACTTTTCTCTAAAAACCACTGAATTCAAATAAGGTGCAGAAAGTCATGTGTGCAGGAAGAAGTAGGGGAACATCACAGAACATGGAGAGAGCAGCTCTGTGATTGATGCAGGAAGCTGCTTTTGACTTAACATGGAATAAGGAAAGGAACATTCTGGGGCAACAAAACAGCAAAGAACTTCAGGGCCATCCCACATGGGATGTTTGAGGTGGGTGGCAAGTGTAATTTAACAGGTTGATCTTCACCTTCATTGTTTGTGAGGAGCCACAGAGCAGCAGGATTGGACATGGAAATTCGGCTCTGCGGTTCAGCCTGGTTTTTGATGTTTGACAGTACCAAATTCCTGTTGGTTTGGATGTGCTGCCACTTGGCACTTAGCTGTGGGCAGCATGGTGTGACCTTTCTGATGTTTCAGGATAACCACGTAACTCTTTCCTGGGCTTAGGATGGACGTAAATCCTTGCACTCCACTGCCACAGCAGTTCCCCAAACACTGCCAGGCCAGTGGGGTGGAATATGTGCCTTGCCCATTGCTACCACAATGGGAGGACAGAGGTCGTAGCAGACTCCTGCTGCTCCCGGAGCACCCTCTTCCTGGATCCACAGCCCTGGTAATGGGGCAGCACTCCGTTCTTTCCACTGTCCAGCCAGCTTCACCCTATGCCGCCAGCTGGAAAGCTCAGCTGGAGAGAATACCATCACCATTATTGGAACTGTGCAGCTCTACCAGCCCTCTTGGCAACGAGGGAACATTTTCTGCCTTAACCCACACAGAGGTCAAATAGTTTCCTCTTGCAGCTCTCTTCCAAGAATCCCCTGGGAGTGAGCAAAGGGCCACATCCTACTGAGGTCCCTTGCAGAGACTCCAGGCAGGGATGCTGCACGGGGGCCCGTGGCAATACACAGACCCCAACTGTTAGGGTCTCCCTCCTGTCAACCCACACCACCATCCACAGTGTGTGAATTCTCCTGCTGAGAATTTCCATGCAAGGTTGGTGGCTCTAGAACAAGCACATTTAGAAGAAATGTTCTTTTCTTTTAGATGACAGAACTGACAATGAAGTTTAAGTTGCTGGGACACCTAAAGCCCACGGAATTTTAATGGGATAACATCTAGCCCTCTTAGAGGCCTCCAAAAATCTTGGATTTGCTTCTAAGCTGTATGTCACCTTCTGCATGAACAATGCTTCCCCCTGAGATTCCTCTCACAGTCCCATCTTCCAAAGAAACATTCATCTGTGGGAAGGCTTCAGGGACAAGCATTTGGAAACCAGTCTCTGATATTCCCAGAGCAGAGGGGGTCCGAGTTGGCTGAGCCTGATTTTTACAAATATTGTTCTGCTTGCGGCTTTGCCGGTATCTTTAGCAGCCAGTTCTCCGAGCTCCCTCAAGACTCATATTTGTTTGGATGCTCTAAATATTAAAGTCATCCTCAATAAGGAAATGAGACGGCATCTGTCTCCTAGAGATGTTTTTCTTGGGCACATACTCCTCCCTGCTCCTCAGCGTAGCTCCTCCCCAGGTCTCCCCTCTGCCCCACGGCATGGCAGGTTTCCTGACCAACACAACTCTTTTCCTGCCCTGCGGTAAACCACAGGATGTCCTCTGTTTAAACCTTTCCTCCTTCAGAGCTGTGTGTCCCATAGGACAGAGCAGAACGCTTAGAAAAGCTCCAGTACTATCAGTACAGATCTGCAGCTACATCCTAAGTTCCCATGGACAGAGCAGGAAAGACGCTGCCTCCTCTCTCTCAAGCACAGGACAAAATCTTCCCACTGCCATCAGCTACGGAGGGGACACTTCTGCCTGCTTTATCCAAGCGTGACCACACAGCGCTGTTTTAGCCACACGCAACTAAACGCACCACATGGATGCAGCATCCTTCCAATTTGTGCATCATGGCTCAGAGAACCTCATAGCTGATGCAATTTCCAGGCTTGTTTTATTTCTTCTCTCTCTCCTATAGTTGATATTTACCCTTCACAAGAGCTGAGCCCCCACGATCTGACCTACGGATAACTAAATCACTTCTCCCTCACCAGCAGTACTGATAACATTCTTCTGTTTTCTCTCTTGACCAGTTCTTCATCTTATTCTTCTCCAAAGGAAATTGTGTGAGTGATTTGCAATAGTAGATTCTGTCCTCCTGGAACACAGCCCGGGAGCTGTTTGCCTCTCGTTATTCCATCCTTGCACTGGTCTTTCAGAATCTACCCAATGGGCCTTGGGTGATGAGCAATTCTGTGTGCAACCGAACTCACTTTGTGAAGGGAAGATGAGGTTGCAGGAGTCTGTTCAGCTGGTAGCCTAGGTGCAGTCCTGACAGTCTCACTGCACAGACCCTTCTTTCCTCTGAGCCTCAGTCCAACACCAGCAACATAGAGCAACAAGCCTAGGTGTCCTCCTTTGTTTTAGTGCCATGGAACTTCTGATTTAAGTGGCTTTAGACACAGTAACAGAGAAATGGGAGTTCAACAAAGATACCCGAAGGTACCTAAGCTGGAATCTAGAAGTACCAGGGAAATGTGAGCTATTTCAGGAAATACCAGGCTCTGCATCTGCCACTGGCACTGTCTGGCAAACTGTTGACCTGGAACATCTCCACATTTGTCTCCCTTTAAAGCAGAATGTTTTTCTTCCTCAGCAGGTGCCTCCTGAGTCAAGATGGCTCAAAAAGCTCTCAGTGACGATGAGAAATTCCTCTTCGTGGACAAAAACTTCATTAACAACCCACTTGCCCAGGCTGACTGGTCGGCGAAAAAACTGGTCTGGATTCCATCAGAGAAACATGGATTTGAAGCAGCAAGTATCAAGGAAGAGAAAGGGGATGAGGTGACAGTCGAACTGGCAGAAAATGGAAAGAAAGTGACGCTGAGCAAGGATGACATCCAGAAGATGAACCCTCCAAAGTTCTCCAAGGTGGAAGATATGGCAGAGCTGACTTGCCTCAACGAAGCTTCAGTGCTGCACAATCTAAGGGAGAGGTACTTCTCAGGGTTAATTTATGTAAGTAGAACCAAAAGCAGTGTTTCCTATTGCATGCTGCCATGCATCACCACACACCGCCAGGGGTGCAGACCTTGCACGCAGCACTTCTTTGCAAGCACTTCAGTAATGACCTCCTAAGTGAAAAAACGTGTTTAGTTCACTGTGTTCACCATGACTCTCCTGCTCCTTCAGTAATTGCTTCCCTTCACTTCACTGAAAGGATCCTGCTGGCTTGGTACTCTGGTAGCTGAATGCCTTGGCCTTCCTGGTTGAAAAAGAAAAAGAAAACACCTATAGGGACTTGTGAATGACTTCAACAAAAGCCCAAACAGTTTTCTAGTGGCTTGCAAAAAGAGTATACAGAAAAGCCAAACCATTAGGGATTGGAAGGGACCCTGAAAGATCACCTAGTCCAATCCCCCTGCCAGAGCAGGACCACCTAGACCAAGTTCATGCAGTCTTTTCCCAGGCAAGACTCCCACTGAAATGCAGCTGACAAGTCCTGGTTTTGTGGATGCTTCAGTAAAACCCTGTGTTTGAACACATGAATAAAGCCACTGGTATCCAAGTGGGAGCACTTGTGTGCACCTGTGTGTAAAGTCAAGCATCCACCCAACCCTTTCCCCCCTCCCCATCTCGTTGGTCAGCTGACAGATCAGACAAGGCTGGACAAACCCAAATCTTGTCTGTGTTCACGTGAATTAAGGCCAAGATTATTCTGTCTGCCAGTCCACACAATAGTCTATGAACAGGAGCACAATTCTAACACTCACAACCCTGCAACCTGTCTGCATTAACAGGTAGCAAAACGGACAGAAAGGAAACCCAGAAGGTCTCCACGACACTTAACTGTTATCTTTGATTTGACATGGAGGTTCTACAGAGCTGAAGTGACAAAGTTCTAGAAGCAGGAGCAGAGCTCTCATTACTAACGTGAGGGATGCTAGATGAGAAAGTAGGAAATGAGATAGTTACCTGTAGTACACACAGGAAACCCACCTGGATGTGTTCCTGTGAGACTTGGTCTAGGTGATCCAGCTCTGGAAGGGGGATTGGGCTGGATGATCTTTCAAGGTCCCTTCCAAGCCCTAATGCTCCTCTGTGATTCTGTGAACTCTCTAGCTGCTATGTGTAATTTCAAAGTCCAGTTTGAGATCTTCCCCTCATGAATACACTAAGATGCTCACCAAGACTTTTGAAAGCAGCTAGGCTTTCCATCAACAGGATTTTGAGTTTGCAGGTGAACATAGGGACCCATGTGCCGCTACATCAGCACACGCAGCATTAATTACTAAAGCAGTCCATACGAAAATGCTCTGCCTTGTTGCCAGGTCTAAAAAGGACCACTGGAAGACTAGTGGGATGAAACGTTTGGGGTTAATTTTTGTTGTTTTCCTCAGCAACACACTGCACGGGTGGCCCAGAGCTTCCAGTAAGGTTGTTTGGTGAATCTGGGGGGAAACGTTCACTTCGTACAAGGCAAAATGGATTTCCAATTAGAACACAATTAGAAATCAATGACATTTTCATAGAGACAGAAATAGAAGTGTACCTGAAATCAACATACTGTATTTTAAGATGTTAAATTAACGGTTATTAATTGCCTTTTCCTTTGCCAGAAGGATTAGGAAGGGCAAGAAGTGTGTTGCCACTAACTCATGTTTCACATTACTGAGAACAAACAGAACTCGCCTTGTCCCACAAGAACTAGACCACAAATGACTATATAGGCATCAATACCACAGCAATAACACCTCAGTGGACTTGAGAGTAGAATCAAGTTGCTTGTGCCATAAATCACATGCAAAACACTGTTTAAAAGACAGAAAAGTGTACGTGTGTATTTGAAGCAGAGGCTGGACTCTCGTGCCCAAATCCAGGCATTTACAACATAAAGGTGCGTGTGCCAGACTCTCCTACACAGCCTCCCACAGTGGCTGGCCAAGGGATACGCAAACTCAGCACTCTTGCGGGCACTGTCCTTAGCATACTTCAAATCATGTTCTGTCTCCAGGTCCTCTAGGCAGAGATACAGTCAGGGGATCCTTCATCTCTGGACAGCCTCTGCCCCAGAGAGAATGACTTACGGCACAGAAACCACACTCCCAGACTTCCAGTAACACACTCAACTTCCCAACTCCCTTCTAACCACCACATACATCAACCTGCTTTCCTCGCATCTGTGTCAAACAAATACCGAGAGCTACAACCTGTGAAACCAAGGGTCTTTGGTCGACTTCCTTGTGATAAGATCAATCACAGTCCAGTCAGCAATGGGGATTCCTGACCTTTATTAAGCCAAGTTTTTCCCCTGGCTTAATAATCAGCTTCTTGTGCCTCAAAGACAGCTCTGTACAGGCTGCCTGCCTGGGTGTGCAAACAACCTTGCCTGTAGCACAAGCCCAGAAACCCCTGGGAAGCAAGGCTTAAATCATTTCCTAAATTGGAAATTTACTCCTCTATTATTTTGCTTGGGAGTGAGTAGCTGGACGTGTGAGTAAATGTATTTCTATTGGAAAAATGGCCTTGCTACCCTTTCCTGAAGGGCCTTCAAGGACACTCTAGGACAAAAACCTGTCGCTTTTCAAGCACATTGTCCTGGCAGCATCAAAGTTCACTTTGATAGATTAGCCCAGAGGTCCGTGCTGAACTCCAGCACCAACGAAAGCACGGCACGGTATTATCTACCTTCCACACCAAGGGGTTTAGCTCGGGAATACAGCAAATTGACAAAGAGCTTCGTTTTCTTGTTATCTGACTGAGACCACGGTGATTCAATCCCGACCTGAAACGTTAGGAGAAGTCCTCAGCATCACGCAGAGCGCCCCAGACATTGTCCTGCCCAGATCAGAGCACCCAACCTGCTCCTCACTGCTGGAGGCTGAGGAATGCTTTTGCCTGTTTGCTGAACACCATATAAAGCGCTCAGGCCGTGCTGAGGCTGTGTTGTACCATTTCCTATTATGGTCAGGAAAGGGAAATCCCTGCACCCTGAGCCAAGCCTCCCAGATGCCATTTTGCAAACCTGTGCTTCCTATGGGGGAACTGAGGCAGCTTGAGCCATCCTCGGACACAGCCCCGAGGTGAAGCCATAGCAGCAGCTGCTGCCACAGAGCAACTCATTCAAACAGCACAGCAACAAAAACACACATCCCAAACCACTTGTGCTGAAGTCAGGAAGAGCTTAACTCCATTATTTCATTTTGTAAGAAACTAATGTGGTTTTAAAGATACCAGCCATCGTCCACCTCCGCTACCACAACAGCCCTGCAGTTAAAGCGCACGGTTTTATTATGTGCCGTGGGGCATCACAGTGTTTTGCAAAGTAGAAGCCCTTGCAAATTGCTTACTTGAAGTAACTGTAAAATGTGTCTCACCATCTATTAGTATAAACTGTTAGTTCTGCTGCAGTTCAACAGCTGAAACATTCCAAAAGAAAGGAAAACCTCAAAAGAAGCAATGAAGCAACTAACCAAACCTGGATGAATGGCTATCAGCTGGTAGCCAAGGTTCTTGTTTGCTCATGCATGTATTTCTGCAGGTGCATTTGCATTAAAATGTAAACAGAAACCACATTTTTCCTTAATGTCTGACAGAAACAGTCATGTAGAGAAGGCACAACTGTTGTGCTAAGACGTCGGTTTGGAAGTTCAGTGATTTTTCTCCAAGGACTCTCATCGATCATTATTGTTACAGGGTGTTCATATCACAGCACCACAGAACATTAGGGATTGGAAGGCACCTTGAAAGATCGTCTAGTCCAATCCCCCTGCCACAGCAGGATCACCTAGACCAAGTTGCACAGGAACACGGCCAGGCAGGTTTTAAACGTCTCCAGAGAAGGAGACTCCACAACTCCCCTGGGCAGCCTGTTCCAGTGCTGTCACCTTCACCATGAAGAAGTTCCTTCTCACATTGATATGGAACCTCCTCTGTTTCAGCTCACACCTGTTGCTCATTGTCCTATCACTAGATGCCACTGAACAGAGCCTGGCTCCATCCTCCTGACACCCACCCCTCACATATTTATAGACATGAATGAGGTCACCCCTCAGTCTCCTCTTCTCCAAGCTCAAGAGATCCAGCTCCCTCAGCCTTTCCTCACAAGGGAAATGCTCCACTCCCTTCATCCTCTTTAAAAAACCCCAAGTGCTTCTAACAAACACCAAAGCTTCTTCCCTAGCGTTTCAGTTTACAGAACCTGAGCAAAGGCCATACTCTGGTATGGAAATACACACAGAAACAAGTGTTAGGGATTATTACACTGCTTCCAACATCACAAGTAAGGGTGATTTACAACGACCTGCAGGTAATGGAGGTCAAGAAGCTCTACGAGCAGATCACGGCGTTTCTACAGGTGGCTAAGCTCACGCACTTCCTAGGAGTTTGGCTTCCTTTGTTGCACCGGGTACAACACAGAGGAGCGCTACTTGCCACAACCCTGTTCACTCACCGCTGTTGACGCCTGTGCTTCCCAGAGCAGATGCACAATGTAACAGTCATTCTGTTTCTCGTTTGCATTTCCTGCAGACTTATTCAGGTCTCTTCTGCGTCGTGATCAACCCGTACAAACAGCTGCCTATTTATTCAGAGAAGATTATCGACATGTACAAGGGAAAGAAGAGGCATGAGATGCCTCCCCACATCTACGCTATCGCGGACACAGCCTACAGGAGCATGCTGCAAGGTAGGCCAGTCTAATGCAGCTGATCTCAGAAACCACTGTCCTCTGACGTGGGAGAAAACACCTTAGAACTTATGTGCTCCCGGCACAGCCAGCAGAGATCTGTTACAGAGGGCAGTGCAGGCTTTCTGGAAGTTTCAGAGAAATTCTTTGGCAGGAGCAGCACTCCACAAACACTGTGACTCAAAAAGGAAAAACAATCCTTTTACCCATCTGTGTCGAGGCATGTGGGAAGGTTTCAAAGTCAAGAAATAGTTTTGGCAAATACGGGCATGGAAAATGCTTCCTCTCCACCAGCAGAGACTATTCCAAAGTTAGCTGCTAGAGCTGCTGGATCTGCTGGCATTGATGCTCTCCCTCTTTCACTCTCTCCCCAGCAAATTCAAGTCATGTTTTGGGGCTCCTTTCATTACCACCCTTGGAGCCCTGAGTTGAGATGTGCTGTTTTGGGCAACAAACTGCAGTGGGAAGCAATCAGGCCCCAAAACGGTGCAAAAAACCTCTTGAAAATTCACAGCACTCTCCTCCTGCCACCGCTACTGACACACTGAGTGGAGTTTCCCTTAAGGAAAAGCCATTATTTAGAGATGAAGAAGGTAGTGTTGAGCATACGGGGATGCAGCACCTACAGAAACAAGAAACCTCCTTACCATAAGCTCCTCTCTTAAAACCACAGTCACACATCTGTCTTCCAGATCCTCTCTTGGACTGTGTTCTGCCTTCAGCACTGTCCAAGGCTCCATGGAAGCCCTAAAGTCAGAGCAGTCTTCTCAGATCTTTTAAGAAGGAAGCCTTGCTGGGCAGCTCTGCAAAGAAACTTCGAGCACCTGCTGGTCATTAGCAGTGTTCTTATTCAGCTACACAGAATATTGCCACTGGCCCCTACAAACCGGGTGGGGAAAAACAACTAGCAAAGGGCTATGGGCTATCTGCAGGGGAGGAAAAACCCTGTGATATTACAGCCTCTGATGCAAGAGGAGAATTGTTTTGTCCCAACAGTGCATTAGTCTTCTACTAGAGCTACTAACAGCACAGGTCACAACAACACGAACTACTGTCAGCACTGACCAGCATGATCCCAGCAGCACTGGGACCTCTCTCAACTCTTCCTCACTCAGACTGTCCTTCCACTGCTGGCACTGCTTTGCACTTCACTGCGGTCACTAAGTGCACCTAGCACAGCAGTTTGGCTACTGTGCTCTTGCGTAGCTCCCAGGCTGGGTGTTGAGAGAATGAGACGGCACAGTTCATGCTGTTCACTTCTTTGATGCTCTTAATAACTGCTTGGCCCCACCAACTCTTGGGGAAGCTCTATGCCTTGTTATTCATCTGCTCTCTTTGCAAGAAGTTCTTCATGAGAGCAGAGGGGAGGGTGGGAGCAGGCAGAAAGAAAAGAGAAGGGAGATGAGCAGTAGAACCTTTAAAAAAATGCTTGTTCACCGCTTCCCATTCTAACCATGCACAGCTGGCACAGCAGCCAGAGTGCTCCCACAAGAGTTTGTGTCTCAAGCCCAGGATGCCCATGCTTTACTTGGCATTTTGGTCTCTGCATGCCCAAGGAGGGCCCTAGCTGCCTTTAATGCTGTGCTTTTGATTGTACTCAAGTTTTGTGCATAAAACTAAACCAAACCTCACCATGACACCACTTATTCAGCCAAATTATATTGGAGCGGCGAAAGTGGGCGTCAACACCTCTGAGCGTGCAACACAGAGATGGAGAGTGGTTCCTGGTTTCTGTAAGCATGTTTGCAAGTGGAGCATGAAGAAAAATTCTTACTCATAAACATAGATTAGGACTCTGAAAGTTTTCCATGTGAAATCTCAGTAGTTCTCCTTATCTGGGAAACTTGCATAGTTTCCTCTTGCCAAAGCAAAATATATCTTAGAGCCATGAGAGTGAAGAATTACATTCTGGTACTTCATGACCAGGGCCTCTTGGCCAAGAGCAATTAGCTTGTTCGGATATCTCAGGGAGCCTTTATCTGTCAGTGAATCAAGCCTCAGTGTCTGTTTCTACGGCAGGCCCATCACCTGTGAATCACAGCCCTTCACATTCTCACCGTCTCCTCTCTTGGCACCAACAACCAGCACAAAACATGAGCTTTGCACTCTGCGCTCCTCCTCTGCTTTAGAGACTTACTTGATTAAAGCCTTCATTAGGGATGATGGTTAAGTCCCATCAAAGTTGTTCTGGTAACAGAAATCAGATAATTGGACTTTCATCCAAATACGCAGAGAAGCCGACATCTCACAGGACACAGGAGTTCACAGAGATGTTGGCTGCACAGAGGTAAAACTTCCACTGGTTTTGAGTGCTACATAAAACCCTTCTACAATTGTTTTTAATCTAAATATCTACAAGTTGTTTCAATGATGACTAAGTGAATATAATAGTCTACATGAGTATTTGTGGGTGTATGTGTCCCTAGGAGCCGCCCCACTGACTTTCTTTACAGACAAGCTAGCCGACTGCTACTACACCTAGAGGCTGTGGGCTGTAAAAAAAAATCACCCTATGCTTCTCCTGTGCCCACCTCTCCTGTGTTTCAGACAAAGCAACAGCTGCCATACAAAGGCCTAGATCACCATTCCAGCTGTTGCAGCTGTGACTTCAAACTGCTCCAGATGAAAACCGTCCCTTACGTTTTGCCAAATTGCTCCCGGTTCAGAGTGGCTGTGTGAATGCTGATCACAGCAACAAGAAGAGGGTAGGGAAGAGGTGGGTGACTTCTGCCTGCAGTGCTGCCAACTTCCAGTGATGATGGACCTGAGATAGCAGTCAAATAAGGATGAATAATTCTGCTGCCTTCTGCCATCTTCCCTGCAGGCAGCAATCAGCAGATAAGCAATAAACAATCCAAATGTGCAGAAGGCCAGGTTATGGAATAATACTGACGTTCAGTTAGGCTTCTACTAAACTCTCTGGCAATAAATGACTACAACGATAGGGTACAGCTCTCTGCAGGTTCAGGAAGGGTGTCTACTTTCTGCGATGCCATTTTTATGCACACGTGAGTTAAAGATAGAAAAACAACCTGTAGTTACTGGGAGGTTTGTGAGGGAAACACAGTTCTCAAGATCTTGGAAAAGGAGGCTGCTGTGCAAAGCCATGTTTACTGTGCCCTTAGCAGGGCTGTACAGAAATGTCCCCTTTAGGCAGTGCAGTTATTAACAAATGTAAAGAAGCAGTAAGCAAGGGAACACGGTTTTAGTCTAGTTTCATCCTTTTATGGTAATGCTGACAACTCACTGCTTCATTGTCGTAAACCATCTGATTGTGTTTGTGATGAAGCAGAGCTGGCTGGTCTATCAGGAACAGAGGGGCATATGATTCCTACAAGTAATCTGGAGGTGTTTGGTGAAAAAGCTAAGCAGGCTGCAGAAGGAAAGTCGACTGCATGTTTATGCAAGGTTGGGGTTTGGAATGTACATGTAGACCTCTGTGCTACTGACACTTGAGAAGAAAAAACAAGGCTAAACCATCTAATATATTACATAGACACACAGGGGATGGACATGACAGTTTTTGAGGGAGTGTCGAATGATTTACAATGGTTTTAACCAACAAGATACTGGAATCTAGAAGACATATGTGGTTACTGTCTAAGCCCCAGGAATTCTGTTTAGGGAGTTCTATTTGGCAGTCATTCTCTTCCAATGCATGTACCCACGCACAGTTGCAAACTCCCAAAAGGGGGCACAGGCCTTTCTGTACGGAATAAATTATTCCAGAACAGAAACAGGAGTAATCAAGGAGACCCCTTGAAAGGAAATGAGACCTATACCTGCAGCTCGAGCAGTGAGAAAATACTCAGTTTGGAAGGGATCCAATTTTTCTAGTGTTCCCTGAGCTCAGAAATTCCACTGCCAACTCTGCATCAACAAATCACTCTTATTTTCTTGATGGTATTTCTGGGTTTGTGATGCAATGTGGCAATGTGGGTGTTTGCCCATGGTTTCAGTTTACACAACTGTGCACTTTTAGCAAATACTCTACCATGCTTTCACTTTTTTAACTTAAAAGAGAGTCTAGCTCTATTCTGCAGTGAGAAGCAAACATGGCTTACAGCTCCTCTTCTCACACATGCTTATGTGGAAGAGTTCTGCTGTGCTGCTTGCGGACAGACATCTCCAAAGGAAATGTAAGGAGCCATTCTGCACTAGTTTACCAAACACCAAAGTCAAGTGGCACCATTTGCCACGTGGGTGACCATAAAACAGTTAATGTTACGGCTATTGAGGAAATGCCAGCAAAAGGGCTGTTTAATAACAATCCAAACCATAGGAGAACCTCCTGCTTTTCCTAGGCTGGCCATGGTCCAGGAAGCAATTACAGCTTGCAAGCTTAACAGGTCAAACATCTCCACTATCTTTGCATACCTCCTGGTGTTTTTTACTATGTAGGACGTCAGCAACAGGGGTAAGCAACCAGACTGGTAGCCCTGCAAGCCTCCCGTCACACTGAATAAAAGGAGGGAGTTCACATCTTCACCTCTGACCAGACACTCCACTGGGCCAGTGCTCATTCTGCATTTGATAAATAACTCTAAGCTGCACCAAAACACTTGTTTAGTTACCTCCCTCAGCTCTCGGGTTTGCAAACTATGAGCACTTTTCAAAAATGTGCTTGACCTACCTGGACATTCAGGTCCCTAAGTCAGAAGATTCTTCTACAAGCTGTACAAGGCAGTGTGTGAGCATTTCACCCAAAGGACCAGCTGCAACACCAGGACAGGCTGCTCAGAGCCTTGTTCAGCTTCTTCCAAACACCTCCAAGGATGGAAATGCCACGGCTCTCTGGGCAATTTGTGCCATTCACCCTTCCACAGCAAACACTCTCGTTATGCATCTTTACCTAGAGAACAAGCTGTAAGGTCTCCCACCATCACAGACTTTTCTGGAAGCCTTGCTTCAAGGGCGCTTTACAAAACAGCTTAGCACAGGGGAACACATTGTGAAACTTCAAGGTCCCATCATAGCCTAGAGATCTTAGTCTGAGACCAGCCTTAGTGTAGAAAGATTGTGAAGGTGAAGATGAATGCTGAGTTGAGAAGCATAAGCAGAGAAGAAGGTTGCAAGAGCAAGTCATGGGGCACGATGACTACAGGACTCTTGTGCAGGAACTTCCCACATGCCTCATGTAATAGACATTGAGTACTTTTGGTGCCATTTCTTCATAAATCCCAACCCAAAATGTGTTTGGTGGACCTGTTCATAGTAATGAGCATGAAAAAGACTTACGTACTTGTTGACACCTCTTGTTAAAGACGTGAAGTGTCTTCTTTCATCTTACTCTTTGGAGGACACTTCCAAACAACTACTGGTCCACTTGACAAAGCTGTCTCAGCCTGAAACGAAACAGAGGGCATTACTCAGGGAGCTAAACTGCTCTGCTTTCAAAATGTAAACCTTTGCATGACCAGATTAAACCATTTTAGATGTCGATGCCTTGTCTGTCCAGACTTTGCCTCAAGTGGGCTGCTAGCCATCCTTGAGTTTCAGATTTGAGTTATAATCTTCTTACAGGGAGCCTGATCTTTTTGCTTTCCTCATTACAGTTCATCTCTAGTGGAATTTGCAAAAAATAGTGTTGAACTCTTAACCTTTTGTCCATTTCTTGTAGAAAGCATTTCCATTAGAGATGGTTATTTAAATGCAAGGACAAGTCAGATGCGATGTGAACCTGGTGCTTTTGACTAATCGTGGACTCCCAGACTTTGGGAAATCTCGACTGTTTGATGTAAATCCTCACAGATGTAACTGCTTCTGTCAGGACAGCCACTTCCCCTAAGTCATGGCTTTGCTTTCTTTATTCACAGATCGAGAAGACCAGTCTATCCTGTGCACGTAAGTAAATTGATCTCTTTTGGTGTCTCAAAATTACAGTGTCTTTCTTTGATCAAAACTGATCCAAATTCTGATGGAATGGACCGATTCTCCTCACCTTCAGCAAACCTGAACTCCGGTCCTAAATCTAGTGCTGGTGATTTCACTGTTGGTAGAATCAAAAGCAGGTACCAGTGTACAGGAGGTCTTTAATGCACAAACTTATTTCTTTCAGTTGACTTTCTGAATGTAGATACTGGAGAGTTTACAGTGAACAGTTGGGGAAACCAGTGGTGAAACTTGGTAGAGAGCACGAGAGATTTTAAAAGTAAGGTGAGGAACTTTGAAAGCCGAGGAACACAGCATCCTGGATATTTACTGCTTTTCATTTTCAGCTGTCACTGGACCACCACAGCTTCCTAATTCAGTTGCCATTGCACAAAAACATGACCTTTCACACTTATGCTGTTGCTTTGTGCTGTCTCTGTGTACTACAGCTGGGATGGGGGAGGCTTGGTACCTCCCTGCTGGCAGTGGGCAACACTGGAGCCAGTGCACAAGGCCAGGGCGTGTTGGCTGAGGGCTCAGTTGGATGTTTCTGCAGGCACTACGTAATTGGTCTAGGCACCAGGGAAAGGCCAGCTTTGCCAGCCCTGTTTTGGACTCTCAGATTTTTCTGTGTCCCAGCTTGCTCAAGGCCTCCTCTTGGACTTTTGACCTGCCAGTACTCAGACAGCACCAGTGTGGGGGGCTCAGCTGTATCATGGATCAGGCAATAAACTGTGCTGTGCACAACTTACTTCTCCACAAATCATTGTTTATCATTCATATCCATTTTGCAAAACACTCAGACTGTTGAGTAGGACTGGGATATCCTTCAGTTTTAACAATTTCTCCATGCTTCTGTAGGTATTAGGTGGTTTTATTTACTTGAATTCCATTGAGGATACTTTGGACCTAATTTTATGTTTGTAGTAGTAGGCAGCTTCGAGTGTTGCAGCAGGATTTGATTCTGTGTCAGTACTAGTCCTTGTTTACAGAACGTGCCATGCATGCAGGCTCATGCCATGACGCTGCAGCTTGCAGCTCTACTGCTACTTGTGAGCGCCACTGCTGACTGGGAAAAAATGCTCACCAAAGCAAAAGTAAACTTTATTTGTGGTACTGCATCTGGTGCCACACGGGAGAGCACAGCTCTAACTTCTGTCCTAACAAGATTTCATTACATCTAAGGATGTCAATCAAGGCTCTGTCCCAAAATGCTTTAATACCATAAAGAAACCTAAAGTTACTGCAGTGAAGAAATTCTTCCCAGGATGAAGCACGTCATGGTAATGGAGACTAATTTACAACGTGCATTTCCTCCTTCTATTCCTGTACTTCAGTTTATTTTTCCATTAATAAATCTTCAGATCTTCTTTTAACTGTGGACTATTAGGATATATAAGAAAGGAGCTTTCTTTTGCAAATCTACGTCCTTGAAGATCCGTTGAAGGATCCCCTTCTGACAGCTAGACTGAAAATACCTTTTCTTCACTTGGCCAGCGAAGCTGGAAAGTAAGATGCTTTACACCACTCATCCATAAAACAGAGAGAATTAAATGTCTTTCCCACTCTGACAACAGCCACAGTAAGTGACTGATTCATCCAGATGTTTACAACTGCTCCTGCATGACCTATAGTTTAAAACAGCCCTCACACATCTTTTTAAATCAAAAAGGTTAGCCAGGCTCAAACCAACATACACAACTTTAACCACTACTGGTTTGTCATCACTTGTTGGCCTTATTTGGCTATATGGACAGAAAAAAAGTTCTCTGGGCTTTCAGCTGGGTGGCTGTTACGCGGAAGCAATTTGCATTATTTGAGGGAACTGCTACAAACTCTAAGAAATTATATTTTAGCCTAAAACATGTAACAATAACTGAAGAATAAGCAGCTGGAATCTTTAAATAGCTCCAGAGTCACTTTCTGTGGCAAAGTAAAACAACGTGGCTGTAAGAATTTCTATAGAAGATGCTGACAAAAACTTGCAGTCAGTGACGCGGCAGCGTCAGCTAAGTGCTGTAGCACCTACCGCTGCCCACATCCCACAAGTAACTTTTCACGATCTACCCGACAGGGTTTCAGTGGGATTCTCATTTCAGCTAGACATGAACAGGCATTATGCGCTCTAAGGCTTTCTACTACTTGTGCAAAGTGCTCCCATTGTTAGTAGAGCTCGCCTGGAGACCAAAGGCCTGGTGGGATGCTGAGTACCTGGGACTTGACTGAATTGCTGCTGGGGCACGGGCAGGAGCACAGATCTACGAAGTAGGCTGGATTCTGTGTTTCTGCCTATAAATATACCCATTCTGCAGACTTTACCCTCAGTTCATGTGGTTAAGTATTGTTTGCATTCTTTTATAATCCCCTACCCTTTGTGTGATTAACTGTGGTATGTTTAAAATGTTCCATTTCTCTTTGATGCTCATGGCCTCTACTGCTTCCTCAGATTTTGCCGTCTTTCCTAGACTTAATTATTTGCTCTACACTTTAATAAGCCTGTATGCACAGATCCCTTCTGCTCTTAGCTTGTCTCCGTGGGCTGCACCACTGAACATCCTGTAGCATCATTCCTTGCCTGCTGCTGTCTTTACAGTCAGCCCTCAAACCACACATCCTACCACACACATTTCCAAGCTGCTTCTCTGGAATGTAAGAAACCTCATACAGTGTCAGTGATTGCTAACTAACATATCTGTGGCTGCATTATTACAGCATAACATAACAGAACAGAACAAAACATACACAATAAAGATAGAACACTGCACTAAGGGTACCAATTGCTATTGTATGTGCTTGGAAAGTAAGGCAGTTAAGACTTCTCCATCCTTGTCTATGAGTCCCTGTACTGTTCTGTGCAGCTTTCACTGCCCTGCCAGGCTATTGGGATTTCCTGACATTCCTGCCTGCATGTAGATCTCTCCCACTGCGCTCTTCTGCCATCTGAGTTGGTGGTGAGCTGTTCTGTATTTACTCTTGCAAATGCCACGCTGGTCTGCTCCCATCAGCACATCTGGTGTTGCTGAAAGAAAGATCCCAAGAAATCTGTCCAGTTGCTCAGATACCGGAGCATCTCTTAACCTCTTAGAGGAGGGGGGCCCTGCACAAGGGGAGGTCCTGGCAGCCAGCTGTCACTCAGGAGAGCCCAAAGGGCTCTTTTTGCTGCCACTATTTATGGAGGTAAGATGACTGACTCCTAGACAAAGCTACAGACCAAACTTGAGCTTACTGCTCAAGTTAGCCCTTGCCTGTTGTACTGTTACATGTTTCCCCTACATCCTGAGTTGGATGTAGGCACTGCACCTACAGCCATTGTTACTACACTGGAAGCTCAGAGGCAGAGTACAGGAGATAAGGGTTATGATGCAGGGGGTGAAGCAAACCATCAGTGAGGCAGTGACTATTCTGCCCTTTCTCCCTTCATCCTCTCTCTCTTTTTGGACAAACTCTACAAAGCCTCACCCGACCCTGGAACTTCAGCCCACTTTCTCCCCTGACATACATCAAGTAGCAAAGTCCTGCACAGATCCTCAATACTGTGACATTTCTCCTCCATGAGGGAGCTTCTTTCCCAGCTCACTAAATCTCAAAGGCTGGAGCTGCCAGGCATTGCAGCTTGGCCCTTCTCACAGATGGATATGCAGCTTTAGACCCAGGGTGGAGGTTGAGGCTGAACCAGCTTGGTCTCTATTGGGAATTTTTTTAGAAGTAAACTAGTAGGATCAGCTGGTCTAGGATAAAGATTTTCATTATCTGTGCACATCTCATACTGCAGGATGAAGCCTGCCAAGCCCTAATGTGATTCAAGGCACCTCATTTTGTGCTCTGAGCACAGAGGCTTCCCGCAGCACCAGCAGAGCCACATGAAGCGGTGTATGAATGGACGATTTTTATGGTTCATTACATACTAAAACAAACACTAAGAATAAATTCTGCTGTTACTTTTGACACGTTCCCAAAACTGTAATAAAACCAAGTCTTCTTCGTATAGGAAATTTCCAAATTGTCAACAAAGCAAGATACACCTTTTAAACTGGTTTTCCCCAATTATACCCAAACATATGAGAGTCCTGTCTGCACCACAGGCTCACTCCAGTGAGGCAAACCTGCTAGTCTCTCCTGGCTCTAATTTGGAAACCTAACTGGGATATTTTTCATGTCAGGTGAAGGTAATGGAGTCATGGAGGATTTAGTAGCTCACATACAAAACATATTGTTATAGCTGAGTACTATGTATGTAAGCTTACGTGCTTCAAGTCCCGTGCCGAATTCCTAAATCGGTGAGGGAAGAACAAACTATGCCACACAACTACTAGGACAGTGGTAATAGCATTTATATGGTCAACACTCACTCTGGAACTTAATTTAGAGGGAAAGACTGAGGAAAAGAGGTACTCAGAAGAACTGAGCAGATGCTTTTGGGAGGAAGCCCGTTGTGATGGTCCATGCCAAAAACAATGAAAGATGTTTACAAGAAAAAGACCCAACTTTAAAAATTCAGTCACTAAGCCTGGGAAAGCATCTCGATTTTAAAACAGGTGGGATTCCTCATACCATCTCACACTGCAAGTTGTTTCTGCCACCCCAGAAATGTGGGTGTGAGAAATGCTCATTTGCCAATAAATTGGGTCCAGATAGACTTCCTAGCAAAGCACAGTTTATGTTCTTGCAAGAGCGGGTGTCCTACCGAGTAGGCACACCAGTTTAGCACAGACTTAGCACAGACTTAGATTTCCCTCAACGCAGCCAAATTCCCTCCCTTGTTTCCCCATTGACTGAGTACTCACAATCCCTCACAATGGGATTTCAAGGCAAGATGCAAAGACCAATATGTGATCGGTTCTTTTGCAGCTTAGCATTTCTAGAATAATCTTACCCATTTGATAAGAAGAATCACAGCATCACAGAACATTAGGGATTGGAAGGGACCTCAAAAGATCATCTAGCCAAATCCCCCTGTCAGAGCAGGATCCCCTAGACCAAGGCACACAGAAACACATCCAGGTGGGTTTGAAACGTCTCCAGAGAAGGAGACTCCACAACCTCCCTGGGCAACCTGTTCCAGTGCTCCATCACCCTCACTGTGAAGAAGTTCCTTCTGATATTTGTATGGAACCTGTGAAGCAATCTAAGAGATTCAGATGTCCTACCTCTCCTGGGTCTTTCCCTTTCTAAACTTCATGTTTAAAGGCAATGAACCTGCCCTAGCCATTTGTCCTCATAATGTAGTTATCAAACATGTAGTATTTTAGCACTGAGATGAAATCTAGACCACACAGCTGTGATGCATCCTTCAGAGTACAAGGGCTAATAGTATTCCTTAATGGGACTAGATGATCTTTCAAGGTCCCTTCCAGTCCCTAACGTTCTGTGTCTTGTTTCCCAGACCTGTCTGTTATCACAGACGTTTAAAAGGTGTACGATCTTTTCAAAAAATGAGACTTTCTCATTAGCTCTGGACATTAGTATTCTTACCTACTGACCTCAGATACCTTTTTCCTACCTCTAGCTTTGAGACCTCGCCTGTTTTCCATTTCATGTTGGAGCATTTCCATTTTACGTTGAAAAACATTTTCTCTTCCACTTCAAAAGGAAATTAAAGTCTATCTGCAGAAAACAAGCAAACAGCTGGTCTGTGCAGGCTGTGCAGAGAGTGAAGGGTGAAAACACAGAACGAAATGTTAAGTAACTGAAGCATTACAGCGTGGTAGGACAATTACAAGTGAAATGATGCCATATATGGTAACGCTCCCAGGGATTCAGGGGAGCGCCAAACGATGGGCACTGCTGCCCTGGGAGAAAGGAAATGCAATTCACATAGTGATGAACTACAAATAACCTTCCATGAAGTGGAATAGCTCCAAGCCCAGGGCGTGTTTGGGGAAAGTTCTTTTTTTTCTATTTTTTCCAAAGAAACAAAGTTGTAAGGTAGATTTATATGAAAACTTCGTAGGCATATGTCTTCAGACTGGTGTGCTTGCTTTGGAAGTCTTCCCAGGACACTTAATTTTTAGCAATAAAACATGGAAACTTCTTAGCCCAGGCAGAGATGAATCCAAACTCTGAGCTGTGCAAATTAACCCAGGTCTTGTGAAAAGAAAACAGGCTGATCTCAATTACTTCTGGTTAAGCCAGAAGAAACGCTTCTCATTGTGTTGTAGGAACTGGCAGGAATTGTTTCTGGTGTCCTACGATTTACACCGATGTCATTTTGTGTTCAGAGTTCTGCCCAACAGTCACTTGTATTTTGTGTCTATTTACCACTAGTCCCTTGGTAGAGAAAATTAACTCCTACATTTCCTAATTAGGAAAAGAAGCAGAACCGCAGTGGATCCAGCTGAACAGTTTCAGCTTCCAAATTGCTGACAAATGTCCGTAGGATTTTTGAATGTAATGTTCTTTTTATTTTTAATTCTATGTCAGTTTAAATCCAAAGACAAAGAGGTCCAACTTACAATTAGACTGTTGCCCTCCTCACAGCACTAGCTGGATACAGTTGGAAGAACTAGTTTATTACCTCCACATCTACTTTAGTTCCTGGTTTTGACTGCCAAGACAGGACAGTATAGAAACATTTTAGCCTCTATGGTCATCAGAGCCAAAGGTATCTAGAAGATGTGAGACAATGCAGTATGACAATTACAAAGGGATAAACAGGCTGAAAATGATCTTCTGAGAAAAGGCTGTAAAAGTTTCCTTTGCATCCTGTACTTTGAAAACAACTATTTTGCTTAAAGAGAGCGGCTTAAGAGTTGTAAATAAACTTAACCCTGGAAGCCCTCTGGGAGGTGAAAAGTGCCTTCTTGCTTCCCAGGGGACACAGCTGGGATGCCAGTGCTGCTGGTCAGACATCTCCTCGCACAAGACGTCCCACACTACCCAGTTAGCAGGGATATCTGACCTCTGGTCCTACTGAGTATAAAAAGTGTTTGAATGCGGAGGTCAGATGAGGCAGGATCATTTACTTACTCCCCCATACAGATGCAAGCTGTTAGTCTACTTCAATGCTAGAGCTCAGAAGAGATAACTATTGTTATTACTGCTGATGTTTTTGCTTTACTGCTGTACTACATCATTTTGGTCTTAAACTACAAGCAGACTCCCTGCCAGCTCCACTCCTCATGAATGTTCAGACGCTGCCAAAGCTACATGAACTGCCATTCAAAAATGCCTCATGTTTTAAAATTACCTTAAAAGGCCCAATGTCCAGTCAAAATACTAAGAGGACAGAGATATAGCTCTGATAACGTGTTCTTTGTGTACTGAAGTCAAGTGAATCTGGACAGATGGTGTTCGGGGCTGAATCCTAACTGAGCCAGGTTGCTTCCCGTCCTGTTTTTATGCACTAAAGACATCATGTAGCACAAGAAGTCCCCTACTTACCCACCTTCTTTTTGTGTTATTTTCTTTCCCTTCAGAGGTGAATCTGGTGCTGGCAAGACAGAAAATACCAAAAAGGTGATTCAGTACCTGGCTGTTGTTGCTTCCTCACATAAGGGCAAAAAGGACACCAGTGTCACTGTAAGTGAGTTCTTCTGTATTCAACTCTTGCTCAAGTCTGTTAGGGCTGTACTGTGCTAGTCAATGTCTGTGGTTTGCCAAGCAGCTGACGTATTAAGAGTACACGTCACAGCTCTGTGCTTATGAAAAACAAACCTCTTCCTTTGACAGTCCCTTAGGCATCAAATGTACTTTGCTAGAATAGAAGTATTAATCATTTTACTCATGAATAGCACCTATTTATATCCTAGCAAGTCTGCACACGCTTGGGTCCTTATGCTACGCTTGGCCCACGGCAACTGAGAGGTTTGGGAAAGCCAAACTGCATCAGGAAATGTATGCCAGTATGTAAAGACCCAAAGGTTTTATGTCCTTTGTTAGCAAGTGAGTTTTCTTACTCTCAGAAAGTCCCAGTATAAAAGGTTTGTTATTCCTCTTCTGTCAGAGAGAACAATTTGGAAAGGCACAGTTTTATTTTTCAATACTTTGTGCCTTCAGAATCTGTAATAGTCTTGCCTTAGCAACTCACATTCATCTTCTTGCTCTGAACCACAATACAAACTCCTACCTGCTGAGTTCCCAAAGGTCATTACCATGGCTGAGGCTCTCAACTGCCTTTGCTGTTTTCAGTGATACAACTCCAGGTGCAACATAATTTCCAGACTTCTGAATGTTGTTCAAACTTCTGCAAAACAAATGGCAGCAATTCATTTCTATGACAGAACAGGTTTAATTCAAGGAAGACACTTCAGTGTGTCTCCAATACAAGACTCTGTCCGAAATAAGCAATTACTAAGGTAGTGGGAAATGAAGTGAAAGTCACAGAACAGCTTATGGGACCTTAGAGATCATCTAGTTCCAACTCACTGCCATGGGCAGCAACACCTCTCACCAGACCAGGTTGCTCAGAGCCCCATCCAACCTCATCTTGAACACTTCCAGGGAGGGGGCATCCACAGCCTCCCTGAGCAACCTGTTCCAGTGCCTCAGCACCATCACAGGGAGGAATTTCTTCCTAAGGTCTGATCTAAATCTCCTCTAATTAGGCTTGAAATCATTCCCCCTTGTTCTATCACTAGAATCCCCTGTACAAAGTCCCTCTTCAGCTTTCCTGCAGGTCCCCTTCAGGTATTGGAAGGCTCCTATATGGTCCCCCCAGAGCCTTCTCTTCTCCAGGCTGAGCAACCCCAATTCCCTCAGACCCTATTTATAGGAGAGGTGCTCTGGCCCTCCGATTATCCTCATGGCCTTCCTCTGGATTTTCTCCAACAGTCCCACATCTTTCTGACACTGGGCACTCCAGAACTGGATGCCTCCCTTCCCTCCAGCGTGTCAAACACACCACACAGCTCGGTGTCATTGGCAAACTTGCTGAGGGTGTGCTTAAATCTCATGAGCACACCTTTGCTAGACTGTGCAGCCGCCCTTGCTTACCCTGTATGCCAGCAGACAGAGGATTCCAGAGCATGTGCAGCCTGGCCACCTCCACCATAAATTGTTCTGTACCACAGATTCTGCCTGGGGGCAGCAGTGGCAGTAGATATCCTTTATAGAATCACACAGAGCATTAGGGATTGGAAGGGACCTCAGAAGGTCATCTAGTCCAATCCCCCTCCCAGAGGAGGATCCCCTATCCCTTTGGGCGGTGTTTTCTAGAAATCTGTGATTACATTTAGTGGAAACTGTCAAGACTAAAGATATCGTTTTCCTTTGTTGAATGTTTGTGCAAAAAACTTCCCTCTTCCCACTGGGTCCCTGCTCAGTGGCCGGGGAAATGAACTCATGGTCGGAAAGCCATCCCTAATGGGCATGTAACTGCAGTTGCTGCTGCCTCCTCTGGGGAATTACATAAGTCTCAGGATGCAGTTGGCCCTGTGACAGACCTGAAGGCACATAACCACCAGATAGGAGCTCAGAGAAAGTCTAAGCTCTTCTACACCCTGCTGAGAGATAGTAACTCAGTGACTGGGACCACTGACCCTGCAAAACCAGCCATCAAAAAAACAATGACTAATCAAATGCTTCAGTTGCACCAGGAAAGAACTGGAGATTCACCATAAAAACATCTATCTGTCCTTTTCCAGTCCTGGGAGACTAACCTGGACCTGGATCCAAATCCCATCCCTTTGCTTCAGGGTTGTTTTTTCCTTCAGTGAAAATGCTCTAATGGTACCTGTACTCTTGGTGTGTCTGCAGTAGATCATTTGTGTTCCTGCCTTATTTGAATGGAGACTGTGTAAAAGTGATTTTAATACAGGATAAGCAATCAAAATGTCTATGTAATGGAAATGATACTGACACTTGTTTTATACCACATTGTTCAATACAGCAAGGTCCATCTTTTTCTTACGTGAGTAATTTAGACTGTTTGATGTGTGTTGAAGGCACCGAGTGTAGAACTGCATGCTATTGTTGCACCTCGAGAATTTAAGAGAGACTTTGTGGAAGTAGGTTGTATGACATGATGAAAAGCAACAATAGCGCCCAACGCTCTCACTAATCAGCCCTAACTGTGTCAGGCTCCATGGCCAAGAATGAGGTCTGACACAGGCAGGGCTGTCTCTCAAATACCGCTCTCTTCTAACACCTGTGTTCGAACTGCTGTGGTTTGAATGAAATTTCCCACCATCCTGAAAAAGCCACTCAGCCTGAACCTGAGTAACGTGATTTCGGAACGAAAAGACCCAAATGCTCTCGGTGCTTCAGGTTGAACTTTTTGGGACTGTTGTGAAAGACTTCCTCAAGCTCGCCACGTTTGACTGATGCGTTCGGCTGCACGCTTTCCATTCAGCGCTTTCAGTTTCACCGTCTCATGTAACTGAATTGGTGACATGCACAGAAGTTAGTGTGCACTCAGCTTGCTGCTGTGAGGCATAACAGCAGCTCCCACTGCAGCGTGTCTGCAGGTGCCTTAAAGCAGCCCTCATAGGCCCTCCTGTATCGTGATGTGTGTCAGTGTACCAGTGCTTTGGGAATACAGGCAGCCTTGCTGGAGTTGCCTTTCTGTTTCTTCACCAAGCAAGCAGGATTTCATTTGTTAGATTTTTTAAAATATCTTATTTTGTAAAATTTTTTTAATGAAGTCTTTTCTTCCCTCCTGTTCTGACTCCTGCCTTTTGGACTTTGGCTGTGACTAAGGGCAGTGTGTTGCCCCTTAGCTGATTTAGTACCTCACTGGACAGTTGCTCTGCAAAAAGCCTGAGCCTTTGGTGGCACAGGCAACTGTGTAGAGTCAGAGGACATGGAGCTCAACAGCGCTGTCTGTTTGGAGCTAGTTGTATACCTCAAGTTCAGTTCTCACTAAAAGCAGGCGGTATCTGTTTCAGTTTACCAGACAAGACTCTGTTCTAGCTGACATTATCTCATTTCAGTAATGAAACGAGTCAAAAACTCCCTTATAGTAGAGTTTTGAAGTCTGCAGAGTAACTGGAAAGAATTATATAGTATAGAGAGACTTCATTAGTCATTCTAGGACTCCAGAATTAGCTTGTTGAGGGGATTTTCAGCAGGTTTTTTTCTTTTTCTTTCCAAAATGTAGTTCTTAACATACACCTTAGTTTTCAAAAGATCTGTGCTCTCAGGAAGGTGCCAGTTCTCCCGTCTTGTGACCATGCTGATCATTTCAGTCATTTGCTAACAATCTGTTGCTCTTAGACGAAGTTCTTGGGGCAGGTCTTGTTATTGCCACAGAAGTTACAAGACATTCAGAATGGTATTTAGGATAAAGTTTAGCAGCTGGGCACACTAACTGGGGAGTACTTCCATTTTCCAAATTGTTTTCCCTAGATTCAACCTGTACAAGGGCTTTGTTTCTAATTAAAATTATTTCAATTACGTCACGTTATCTATTAGTAATAATCTTTTAACGTTCAGGGTGACTTATCTGAAACAAGGCAGGTTCCTACAGAGTAGCACTCAAAGAATAGGATGACAAAAAGCAGATGTGGAAGTGAGTCACCTCACAGGACAGAGTTGGATGAAAAGTTCAAGAAACCCTATATTCATAATAAAACTTCTCCTTCAACTTCACTGAGCTGTTTAGAACGATCAGTGGTTAATGCATGCTTGTTTCCTTGCATGATTTGTTCCATCAGCAGTTACCAATCACAATTAACAGTATAATAGAAAGTTTGTGCATTTGCATGAGAGTTCATTAGTCTACTTTGAAATCAGGGCATTTCCATACTAAACCCGAACAGCTGTGCATGGATAATTAATAGACTTGGTAAAATCTGCTTTGTAACTTTGTGCTGCGTGACATTCAGACGATTCTGGGCAAGTGACTCTAATGACATTGTCATTTGCTAGCCAAGGATCTCAATCAACTAACTTGAAAAAGACGTGCTAGCGGTTCCTTTCAGAATGTATCTTCTAATCATTCTGTTAAACTGGAAACAAACATCGACATGGAATGACCCTGTTTTATAAAGAGAGGCCAGTCATGATGCTGAAGAGCTTAATAGGCTGATCTGTCACAGGCAACAGGGCTGGAAAAGGGTCATGTACACAGGACAGCAGGCAACTGCACAAATACGTAAACACAAAGATTAAGAGAGAACGAAAACTAATCCACATGAAGAGCAGTTCTCACAAAATCCAAAAACCTCTCAAAGAGTCCTAGATTATCTTTCACATTTTTCTCCAGTGTACACGTGTTGGCTTTAATTCAGTGATTATGAAGTTTAGGGTTAACTGCATCTGAATGAATTTTAGGGTGAGCTGGAAAAACAGCTTCTACAGGCAAACCCTATCCTGGAAGCTTTTGGAAATGCCAAAACTGTGAAGAACGACAACTCCTCCAGATTCGTAAGTAGCAGAAATCCAGCTGGGTCTGTGGGGGGCAGGGGGTTGTACAGCACCTTTTAAATCACAGCGTGCAGTCAGTGGCCTTCATCAGTGGTTCTTGCTAAGGAAAGTCTTTAAACTATTCCCTTAAGAACAGTTTAGAATTCCTCTCTGAACTAGGAATTTGGCCTTAAAGAAGATTAAATATCAAGCCCAAAATTGACAGTAGCTTTGTCCTCTCACAATTTATTATTGGTCTACATGATGTCATATCCCCAGCTTCCAAAGCCTGATCCAGTTCAGAAGACCCCTTTTTCCCTCTTAGTGCCTCAATGAAATGCTGGGGCAGAGGCAGCCATCAGAGAAGTTCCCTTCCTTTCGAGCTTTTCCACAGGTTGTCCCAGCAGGAGGAATCAGGCTTGTTATTCTTAAGAGGATGATGTAAACTTGCTAAACACTACTATTGGAAAAGCTGTCATGACCTGAAAGAACAGTCCCATAGATATACGACTTGGTCTAGGTGATCCTGCTGAGGCAGGGGGATTGGACTGGATGATCTTTCGAGGTCCCTTCCAATCCCTAATGATTCTATGACTCTAGATGTTCTTTTCATTCACAGGGCAAATTCATCCGCATCAACTTTGATGTGACAGGCTACATTGTCGGAGCAAACATAGAGACTTGTATCCTTTTCAGTGGCCCGCGCTGAGAGCTGACTAGGGTGGCTAGCAGAAGGAAAATAAACAAGCTCCACTGCATGTCTAAGAAAGGCAAATATTGCTGAGGCTGGGATAAACAGATGGAGGAAAGCGGCTCCATTTATGCTAATATAAACATCTCCGTTTGTCTTACTCTCATGTTTGCATTTGTCTGGGTTCTGGCCACACGTTGGGGTGAAATCGAGATGCTCAGTATCATCTCACCCTCAGCCCTGTTCACCTTGGCTTTGTTAAGGGAAGGGTCCTGAGCCCAGTGTGACAGCTTTCTAGTGCATGTCTGGAGGAGTGAAGGGTCATTTGAGTACCAGTAACATACCTCTGCCTTTCACCCCTCTGAAGACTTTATTAATAAAGACAAAAGAGACAGGAAGAGCCAAAGAGATTACGCAGTCAGGAGAGCTCTTAGCGTCCTTAGAGTTCCTCTGTTAAACCAAGCGATTAATGGCTTCACGCGTCAACAGGGTAGATTTAGACTAGACAGCATGAAAAAATTCTTCCTGGAGAGAGTGGTCAGGCACTGGACTGGGCTGCCCAGGGTGGCTGTTGATTCCTCATCCCTGGATGTGTTTAAAAGTCGCTTAGATGTAGTGTTGGGGGATCTGGTTTAGGGGTGACCTTGTAGAGTAGGGTTGATGGTTGGGCTCGATGATCCTTTCCAACCTGAATGATTTTATGATTCCATGATTCTATGGTGATTTAACTGGAATTTATATCTGTATATTTTAATAAACTGCCACGGTCAGAAATTACATGTTCTGGAACCTCACTTGACTGGAGCAAAGCAAGCCTTTTGCTGGTGATGATGCTCCAGACAGCACCAAGCACAGATTTTTACAGAGAACTTGCCTGCTCTGGTGCTAAATGCTGTCCTAATATTTTGAATGATGAGTCGGAGTGGTTGAGCTATAGAGCCATAACCTCCAAGTACCTTTTCAGAGAAGAAGTACAGATATCTGGGATAAATTCAGCTTAGCCTGACCTTGCTTGCCAGGTACTGCTGCCTCTTCCCTTGGTTATGTTTATGAGATAGTGTGTTTTAATGAACAAATTAAGATGTAGCTCGATTGCTCAGCGCTGCATTACTCCTCTTTGCATAGAGAAGGAGCTGTTTGCACCAATAAATGAGAAGGAAAGATGTAGCTTTAAAGGAGAATCTTGTCACTTGGCTGTAGCATCTAACAACTGTTTCTCTTTCAGCATTTCCTTTGACAAGTGATCTTTAGAAAAAAATCAGCATTTAATCTTTTGTGTCTTAACTGACGTTTTCTCTATAGTACTTTATCTTTTAAAGAGTGGGTCACTGACTGGTGTGGAAATACTTATTCCCAACTTACTTTTGAGTCGTTTGTAGTCACAACAGACCATAAATATCATTTACTTGTAGTAGTTTTATACGTAGAACACTGGTATAAAGAGATTTTTTTTTTCTATGTTGAAAGAACCCTATGGTACTTAATTTAGTAAGTGGTGTGAATTATGTTATGAATAGTATTTTATAGATCTGATTTTAGAAGCATTTATGCCTACTGTGGTGCTTATTACAGTGATTGATTGCTAGAACTTAGCATACAATAAAAGAGACAAGACTGATCTACTCATTGTCGTGAGAACAGAGCCCCTAGCACAGAACTAGATGCACGTGCATGTCAGAGAGCTGATGGCAAATGCCTGAACGATGCTGCTGGCAGTTCTGAAGCTGATGACACAACTAGGAAAGGACTGGAATATGTTATTGATTTTTTTATTAACACAAATGACAAACAGATTTGCTTGAAAAATCCCGTGCTATTCGTCAGGCTAAAGATGAGCGAACGTTTCATATCTTTTACTATTTGATCGCTGGAGCTTCTGAACAAATGAGAAGTAAGTTGCTTGCTAATGATTCTTATCTCTCATTGAACACTGAGCAATGGCCTGAGTAACTTAACTTCTTTCATTGCATGTCATTCAAAGCTTTCTGTCAATAAAAAGCTCTTTAGCCATAGAAAATAATTCTCTCAAGTGAATCGTACGAAACTTCACTGATGTCCACCTGTTTTAGCCAAGTTATTTGCAGTTTAGAGGACGTTTTGATTTACAGGAGATGTAAACCATTCAGAACCCATCCCGAATGACACCGAGAAGGTTAACAGGGAAGAGTTACTTGGGTTTTTTTTGCACAGTATTGACTTGTGGGTTTAAAATAAAGAGACTGTTTTTCCCCCAGCATGTTATCACACTGTGAAACCATAGCTTCAGGATGATGAGAAGGTGAAAAGTGTAAGTGGATTGAGAAAAAGGATGAGATACAGTATGTACTGGAACATTATGGTTCAAACATGTCACCTTTCCTAAATCACTGGTTGCTACAACAGATGACTCTCTATCTCCCCCCATTTTTATGCTTCTTACCAAAGAATGCGCTCTTGGCCACCATACAGGGCTAAAGAGTCTTTTGATCTGGCCTACTGTGGTTACCTGGTTCCATTCTTATTATTATCCAATATAAATCCCCACAAGGAGAAGTGTAATGCTGAGTAGGTTACACTTGACGTTAAAGAACAGAGTTTTGGGTAAAATAGCTCAGATCTGAGTCCAGAGGGTGCAAAATTCCACTGAAGGCCAGACACATTCCTCAGTTGCTAATGAGAACTGGAAACTTCACACCAGAAATCTTGATAAATGAAGAGTTATTCCGAAAATTTTTAACATTAAGCTGATGGACTTGAGCAAAGGATGTGGACTTGTTGGGATGTGTCCAGAGGAGGGCCAGGAAAATAATCAGAAGGCTGGAGAACCTCTCCTATGAAGATAGGCTGAGAGAGTTGGGATTGTGCAGCCTGAAGACCTTACAGCAACCTTCCAATACCTGAAAGGGACCTGTAAGAAGGCAGAGGAATAACTGTTCACAGGAGCATGGAACAATAGGATGGGGGGTAATGGTTTTAAGCTGGAAAAGGGTACATTTAGGCTGGACATTAGGAAAAAGTTCTTGAATCTGAGCATGGTGGATCACTGGAACAGGCTGCTTAGAGAGGTAGTGGAGGCCCCATCGCTGGAGACATTCAGGGATGGGGATCTGAGCAATCTGTTCTACTTAGAGCTCTATGTCCCTGCTTGTTATGGGGGGGTTGGGCAAGATGACTTTTGGAGATCCCTTCCAACCCAATGCATTCTGTGATTCTTTGTTTCATAGATGACCTGTTGCTGGAAGGCTTCAACAATTACACCTTTCTATCTAATGGCCACGTGCCTATTCCTGCCCAACAAGATGATGAAATGTTCCAGGAGACCTTGGAAGCCATGAAAATTATGGGCTTTAATGACGAGGAACAGATAGGTGAGAACTGTTCAAGGTATACCTCGGCAAGTGAGATTGTATAGAGATGCAAATGCACAGAGGTTAACTTTGCCCAGAACAATCCCTCTGGAAAATATGAAGTAAGATTCTACATTCATTTCAAAGAGAAATTACCTCAGTGATGAACAAAACAACTGGTGATGTACAGGGCAGCTCTATACAGTAACCTAAATATGGATTCAATAAAATAAGTGCCATAATATTTTGCTGCTCAACCGAAGAAAGACTTGCAAGGCTATTTCTTATAAGTCCTATAAAGTCAGGAAAACCAGCTTGTAGGAAGCACATGTTATGCACTCCTGACCTATATGAATTCCACAGCAGCAGCACAGTTGTCAGCATGCAAAATTACTGTAACAAGTGGTGCTTTGAAAAGTAATTTGTGTTTATGAAAGGAAACATAACTTGCTAGAAGAACTCCATATGTACCCAAAAGAGACCACTGAACTCTACCCAATTCCCCGCTCCTGTAAGTGTGCAGGGCTCCAGCTTGCGTGTGGCAGTGTGCACTGCCCATGGATGCAAATTCGCATGCCCCAAGTGACACCTGGTGGCAGAAACCACGTCACCCCACCACTTGAGCCTTGGACCAGCTGTGGCAACCAGGATCAGAGCTCTGTCAAACGTCACCCCACCCCTGCATCACTGACTAAGAGATGCTGAAAACAAAGTCTCGCCTGTAGGCCAGTAGTGCAAATCCCAACCCTGGTAAATTCCGATGACGTTACTGCTGTGCTCTCCTGACAGAGCATGTGTATTGGTGTTGACAGCATCCTTCACCCTTACAACAATTGTTATTTTACTGTCTGAACATCTTTGATCTTCTACTCTGAATTATAGGCCCATTAGGAAAGCATTATTGTCTTGTGTCAGTGTACCAAATAAACAAATATAACTCTCTGAACGTATAGTCTTACCTGTAACTGTCCTCGCTTTGGCTGGGGAGAGCTGATTGTTCGTCTTAGGAGCCAGAATAGCACTATGTTTTGAATTCAGTATGGCAACTGGTATGAGAATAAATGTTGATATCATACTGATGCTTTAGTAGTTGCCAGGAAGTGGAAGACTTTTCCTGTCTTTCTATAGTTTTCCTAGTGTGCACGTGCACAAGAATCTGAGGGGGAGCATAACCACTGTACAGATTCCTGAGAAGCTGCTCAACCATCTCTCAAATCCCTGCAGTTTATGGCAGAATCTTTCAAAACTTTCAGAAAGATTTCTATAGAGATGCAGACTACCATAGGCAAGACAATAAATCTTCATCATCACAGAGATCAGAACTTCCAAAATGTGTCCGTTCTGTTCCTAACCTCTGTTATCTCTTTCTCTTACAGCTGTACTGAAGGTTGTTTCATCTGTCCTACAACTGGGTAATATTGTCTTCAAGAAGGAGAGAAACACTGATCAAGCTTCTATGCCAGACAATACTGGTATGATTTTCTACTTCAAAAATGTAGTTAACATCTGGAAATGAATACAACTGCAGCTGAGTGAACACTCTATTGGTATTGTCACCACCTATGTAGTTCACAGGCTTTAAAAGATCTACTACACTTAAAATCAGCTCAACTATCATTACCTTTTCGAATAACCTTGAATCCAAACATTAACAAACACTGCATGAGGCGTATGGATCATGAATAATACTCCTACAGCAAGTGGCACCTCTTGTATGTATGAGAGAGGAGTTTCTAAGGAAGACGAATAACTTCACATACTTGCTGTGCTGCTCATGTTCACATTCATTCATCTGCTAAAAGAAAATCTAGCGTGAAATAAAACGTCACTCTCTTCTTCCAGCTGCACAAAAAGTGTGTCACCTGATGGGGATTAATGTAACAGACTTCACAAGATCTATTCTAACCCCGAGGATTAAAGTAGGAAGAGATGTTGTCCAGAAAGCTCAGACCAAAGAGCAGGTATCTACTTACACTCTGCTCATCTCTCCTGAAACTATTCTCCTTTTTTCCTTACACCTTGTCTAAAGCTAAGACATAAAAACTTGCCAGAAACTCATCAGTTTCCTTTCTCAGTCTCTCTACAGAAATTAGCAGCTAACTGATTAAAAGTGGGTTTTTTCTTCCACTTAAAATTTTCTCTTCTTTCTCTAGGCAGACTTTGCCATCGAGGCTTTGGCCAAGGCACAATTTGAGCGCCTTTTCCGTTGGATTCTGGCTCGCGTAAACAAAGCTCTTGATAAAACAAAAAGACAAGGTGCTTCCTTCTTGGGGATCCTCGATATTGCTGGATTTGAGATTTTTGAGGTACAGACTATGGGACACAAGTTGGCTAAACTCCTTATTATCATTTAGTAGTTTGGATATAAGATGACAAAAATGTAAGTTCAGAGCCACAAAGACGTTTGGTTCTTGCAACCTGCCTAGCAGCCTGTTTGAGATGTTTGGTCTACCACACCTGGCTACTTGCCTTTCCCTTGGGCCGGGGGTTGCGGCACGCTCCTGCTGGGCTCCGGCAGGCTTGGTATATAAAGCCTGGAATTGCTGCTTCTGGTTTATTGAGCAGGTCTCAGTTCAAAGACTTACTGTAAATTATCAAGACCTTATATTATAAAGATACGGATCCTTATATTTGAATTACTGTGATGTGTAAAAAGAAATAGAAGACAGAAAATTTTATCGTTATTTAAGCTCCCTCTTTCTAAGACTAGGAATTCACGTTGTTTTTCATAGATCAATTCCTTTGAGCAGCTGTGCATCAACTACACTAATGAGAAGCTTCAGCAGCTTTTCAACCACACGATGTTCATACTGGAGCAAGAGGAATACCAGCGAGAGGGCATTGAATGGAATTTCATTGACTTTGGCCTCGATCTGCAACCTTGCATTGAGCTGATTGAACGACCAGTAAGTTTGTCTCTCCGTAGGTGGGACACTAGCTAAGTTGCATCAGGGTCAGTTACGTATCAGTACAATAAGAGACACATTTAAGGTATTTCATATCCTATGTTGTCTGGGAGGACCTGTAGCATAAGGGATAAGGAAGTAGTGGTGCCCTTTCTTTGCCTTTGTCTACGGTGATACTGATCTGGTGTTGCTCACATTGCAGACCAACCCTCCAGGTGTCCTGGCTCTGCTGGATGAAGAGTGCTGGTTCCCCAAAGCTACTGACACATCATTTGTGGAGAAATTATGTCAAGAACAAGGCAACCATCCCAAATTCCAGAAGCCCAAGCAACTCAAGGATAAAACTGAGTTCTGTATAATGCATTATGCAGGAAAGGTACCAGACTGGTTGAGCTATCTCATAGAATCACAGAACATTAGGGATTGGAAGGGACCTTGAAAGATCACCTAGTCCAACCCCCCTGCCAGAGCAGGATCACCTAGACCAAGTTGCACAGGAACATGTCCAGACGGGCTTTAAACATCCCCAGAGAAGGAGACTCTACAACCCCCCTGAGCAGCCTGTTCCAGAGCTCCGTCACCCTCACTGTGAAGAAGGTCCTTTCATATTTATGTGGAACCTTCTGTGTTCCAGCTCACACCCACTGCCCCTTGTCCTATCCGTTTCGGAAACTTTGATTCTTTAATGCCCAAATGAGAAAGAAACCATCCAGTATCTGCGCTGATACGAGAAGGCTTTGGTTATATAATCTATGCAGTAAGTGCTTTAACTATGTAACGCACAAGATTTGCAAAGCATCCATAGCTGTGCAAAGCTCACATGAATAAAAACCAGAACAGTACCAAGGTTGTTGATAATCCCAGTAAGTCAGATTCCTTTGTAGAAAACAGGTATTTTAAAGGCAGAGCTGTCATGGATATGTCAGCAAACAGCTTTTCAAGTGCCAGTACACATGAAAACAAACAGCTTTCAACTAGCTTTTCACATTCTTATTACTTCTATGACTTTGTGTTAACGGATTACCCCGTGTTCTTGGACACCGCGAAGGTCTTTATCAAGACCAGATTTCCAATGCAGCACTGTTTCCTGCAGGTTACCTACAATGCAACTGCCTGGCTGACAAAGAACATGGATCCACTAAACGACAATGTGACTTCTCTGCTGAACCAGTCTTCAGACAAATTTGTGGCAGACCTCTGGAAAGATGGTATGAATCACGACTCTGCATCAATAACATTGTTTAGCGGCAGAAACTGCCACCAGAACTTTTTGACAGCTTGCTGGCAGGACGGAAACGTGACAGGCATAGAAAAGATTAAACTGAGAAACAAGAATAAGATGTTCTAAAGACATATTCTGAAAGGCATCATTAGATAGTTTTAAGCACTATGAAAATGTTTCCTTATTGAGTATTGCTCAGTAAGCAATAAAACTTATCCATTACACTCTTGTAACGTTGCTGAATACATTATACTGTAGACCTCATTTAGTACAGGTTATCACTGGGTTTTATGAACGCTATCTTACAGACTTCTCTCCCGGAAGCCCTGCACAGCCCTCTCCACCAACATATAGAATCACATAATCATTAGGGATTGGAAGGGGCCTCAAAAGATCATCTAGTCCAATCCCCTGCCAGGGCAGGATCACCTAGACCAAGTCACACAGGAATCCTAACTAAACTCCATCTGAAGAACACATGTGAACTACTTTGCTTTTAAAAGTTTATATAGCTCTGTAGCACATAAACTGCAGCATAGTGTTTAATACGTGAACAGGCAGGCAAACATCAGCAAAGAAGCTCTGAATTATCAAAGACCTGAGGGAAATTATTAGCTACACTTTGAGAACCACTGGGTAACAGATGGAAGTCAAGAGATGTTCCTGGTTCTGACATCTCTGGGTATTTTGCAGAGGGATTGTCATGTTTAGAGCAAACATAAGGTAAAAAGTACCCTGTGTACAAGGTGCTCCTGTCTGCCGCTAGTTAACCAAGATCCTCACTTCCATGTTTGACAGAAGCAGACTATTTGCTCAGAAGGCTCTTCCAGCGCTTCCATCAGTATGCTTTTACTGCATCAAAAATGCAGTATTCCTCTTTGGGAGGCTGCAGTTCAGTAATATCTGTGACAGGTGTAATATTTACAAAACTCGCTTCACTCAAATATTGTTTCATATTTCAGTGGATCGTATAGTTGGGTTGGACCAGATGGCCAAGATGACTGAAAGCTCACTCCCGAGCGCTTCAAAAACCAAGAAAGGCATGTTCCGTACTGTTGGACAACTCTACAAGGAGCAGCTGACCAAACTGATGACCACCTTAAGGAATACAAATCCCAATTTTGTTCGCTGTATCATTCCAAATCATGAAAAGAGGGTAAGTTTCACTCTCAGACTCACGGCATATTACTGAGGTACTACTGCTATATATTGCTCCCTGCACCAGCACATCGCAGAGCTGGATGCCTTCAAACAGCGATGCAGTGATTAACCTTTTTGTAAAGTGCTGCTGTGCTAAAGAGACTTCCTGTTCCTTTTCAAGGCTGGCAAACTTGATGCCCATTTAGTGCTGGAGCAGTTGCGCTGCAACGGTGTCCTGGAAGGTATCCGTATTTGCCGGCAGGGATTCCCCAACAGGATTGTCTTTCAAGAGTTTCGTCAGCGGTAGGCAACTCTCACTCACTCCTAACTCTGGGTTAAATAGTGGTGTAATACATGTTTATCTGTACAAAATTATCTCATGGGTTTCAACTTCCCTAACATAAACATCTTTTGGCAGATATGAAATTCTTGCTGCAAATGCTATTCCTAAAGGATTCATGGATGGGAAGCAGGCTTGCATTCTAATGGTAAGGGAAGCATTTTTGATCTTAGTGATAGCAGGGTCTATACTTCGATAAACACTGTTGAGAGAGTGAACAGAAATGAGAAGTAGCTTTTAATACCCTGAACGTCAGCGCTGGAGTTACCGTGTCTCTCTGCTTTCCTCTAGATCAAAGCACTAGAACTTGATCCTAACTTGTACAGAATTGGCCAGAGTAAAATATTCTTCCGAACTGGCGTTCTGGCTCACCTGGAAGAAGAGAGAGACCTGAAGATCACAGATGTTATTATTGCCTTCCAGGCTCAGTGCCGAGGCTACCTAGCAAGAAAGTAAGACTATGTACTAACAAAAATAGTGTCTTCTGCAGCAGAGCATCTACAGTAGCCTTTAGTCTGCCATGTAAGAAACTGAAGACATTAACATTTTATTATTATTTGCACTGTGTTAGAACTCCCAAAACCCAGAAAGCTAAACTGTTATCTGTCACCTTTCCTCAAGAGGTCAAAGACGCTGCTTAAGTAACAAAAGAATTCATGCCAGACTTTGCCACCCCTATGGATAATCAGCAGACTCTCATGCCAGAGTTTCTCTGCTCAATGTGTGTGTGTTCCAGACAACTTGTGTTCTCAGACTGAACCAATTGCTTCATGTTTTTAACCACAGAGCCTTTGCCAAGAGACAGCAACAGCTGACTGCAATGAAGGTTATTCAAAGAAATTGTGCTGCTTACTTGAAGCTGAGGAACTGGCAGTGGTGGAGACTGTTCACCAAAGTGAGTGACTGCTATTGATGAATCTCTTCCTCAGTTTTCAAAAAAAATTGAATACACAAATAACGAGGTATATCACATCAGAAACACTCCTTGTTCCAAAGACCACTGCAGCTGATGGCAAGAGACTCACTAATTAACAACATTTTGGGTTAGATATACTCTGGCTACATAGTGCCATTAACATTAAAGAGTTCTAGTTTGAGAATTAAAAAACTAGTTCAGCAGCAGTTCACAGATTTTTTCATGTTTGGGGACTTTTTGTTACACTGTTGGAGGCAGAGCTACTCACAAGGCTCCAAGAACAAACAGAGATAGCCAAAGGCCACACTGATGAACCTGGCTCGTTTAAAGATGGTCACAGCAAGCTTGGCTGGACAGCATTTGTCTACTTCCTGAACAACACGGACAAGGCTACTGCTAGTGCCAGTCAGCCTGGCAACTTTTAGTGCCATGTTTGGTAAAGTAAACAGTGATAGGAAGCACTCTTTAAAAAACTTTCTATTTGCAGGTGAAACCGCTGCTGCAAGTCACCCGCCAAGAAGAAGAAATGCAGGCCAAGGATGAAGAACTACAAAAAACTAAGGAAAGACAACAAAAAGCAGAGAGTGAATTAAAGGAGCTAGAACTGAAACACTCACAGGTGACTTACAGCTCTGAGCCTTGGGAAATGCTAACTCTTCTTTAGGAGTTCTAGAAGCTCTTACAAAAAGGAGTCTTTTCCTTTGTACTCACAATTGGATTCAAAGTGATGGTCCAGGATAAAAGTTCACTTGCAGACAAACTCCCGGTTGCATCCACACAAAAGCCTGTGGTGTTGCTGCCTGCCTGTACGCTAGGACTGTCTAGCGAAAGGACACTATGGCAGTTGGCACAACTGACATCTTAACTTCTCACCCATTTTATTTGCTTAGCTTTGTGAAGAGAAGAACCTCCTTCAGGAACAGCTCCAGGCAGAAACTGAACTGTATGCTGAAGCTGAAGAGATGAGAGTCCGTTTAGCTGCTAAAAAACAAGAGCTGGAAGAGATTCTCCATGAGATGGAAGCCAGAATTGAGGAAGAGGAAGAGCGCAGCCAGCAGTTGCAAGCAGAAAAGAAAAAGATGCAACAACAAATGCTGGTAAGGAGGCACAGGCGACAAATACAGACAGTAACTCGTGTCTCTGTAGAACACGTGTCCGTGCCACTGAAGAACAATAACCTGAGGCTTTTTCCTCCAGAGTTCCCTTCTTCCCCATCTCAATTTTAAATACTCTAAAAAACAATTAAAAGGATAAATCTTTCCTTCTAAACTATCAAGCATTATTGATTATGTAGTTCTTAATAAGAAGCACAAAATCTGCAACATAACCCCGTACAACGACAAACATTAAACATTTCCTATAAGCGAAGCAGTATTTTATTTACAGAATTCATGCTTTGCGGGTGTTTTTCTTCCCCTCAAAGGACCTCGAGGAACAGCTGGAGGAAGAAGAAGCTGCAAGGCAGAAACTGCAACTTGAAAAAGTAACAGCAGATAGCAAGATAAAGAAAATGGAAGATGATATCCTCATAATGGAAGATCAGAATAACAAGCTAACCAAGGTAAGTGTTGTGGGTCCTTTTTGCTCAGTGAAAACAGTGCAAGGCGAGAGAAAACCTGCTCTTCCATTAGAACAACAGGAATACACTTGACTATGTGGGAGTACAGACTGACGAGACCATCAGTCCAGCTTGTCTCACACAAATTTCTGATCACATCATCAATTCAAAAGTGTGTCAGTCAAATCGATTGGGTTGGATGTCTGTTACACAACAGTATTTTCAAGCAAAATACCCACAGCCAAGCACAATCTGTGGAGGGTGTCTTCCTGGCCCCAAGCACAGTAAATAGTTCTCTTGGCTTTAAACTACTTTCAGCCAAACTGGAAGTAAGCATGTATTCCAGTACTTCTTGAAAGGGAATCTCCTCTGGCCTGAGCCCTGTCCTTGCCAGCCACTGAAGTGAGCAGAAGATTCTAACAGCAGCAGATTGGAGAGTCTGGCAGTCATACACACTACCCCTCAGCTCCCCTGTCATCAGCAGATTGAAACGTATCGTTAGCCCCAGAAATGCAGCACAAAAAACCCAGCACCTCAGACTCTCTTAACTGGCAAAATGTTGCTTTATGGTCATCACTGACAGCAGATGCTTTTGTTAACAGAATTCTTTTGTTTTGCTTAAGGAAAGAAAACTCCTCGAGGAAAGAATAAGCGATCTAACAACAAATCTTGCAGAAGAAGAAGAAAAAGCGAAAAACCTGACAAAGCTGAAAACCAAACACGAATCTATGATTTCAGAACTCGAAGGTAACATGAATGGTGTTTTCTATCAGAGTTTTCCGGGCTTGGCACACAACAAAAACCCCACAAGCACAGTCTGGAGAGAACTTCTTGAAAAAAATCTGTCGGGTGTTTTCCAAGCTTCTTTACACTGAATCCGTTTTGTACCCAGGAATCCCCAAAAACCCCAGAGTGCATCAGCCATAAACAGCTTTTGCTTTTTTCTAAATTACAAAAGAGCATTTGAGGGGAAAAAAGTTGCGTATTTTGGAAGAAGATGAATTATTTTGGGGGTAGCTAGAAATAACCAACAACAGTAAGGCACCGTGTGTTGCTTTAGCAGTACAGTGACTTGTAGCTAAACATATGGCATCACTGGAGGCCATTTTTCTGCCTGAATTCAAGACCAGGTTAAGGGCTCCTTGCGCTCCCGTGACCAAAAATCCCTACTTTTTCAGTGCGACTGAAGAAAGAAGAGAAGAGCAGGCAAGAACTGGATAAAATTAAGAGGAAGTTGGAAGGGGAGTCAAGTGATCTACATGAGCAAATTGCAGAGCTCCAGGCACAAATTGCTGAGCTAAAGGCACAACTAGCCAAGAAGGAAGAAGAGCTGCAAGCTGCTTTAGTCAGGTATTCACTCCTGAATACATACACTGTTGAAATCCCAAGCTGAAATGTGTCTCTTCCATTCCCAGACACCAAGAGGGTGCAACCATGAATCTCATCTCTCAGTTACTTACTCCTTGTATGCTTTCCCCATCTTCCAGATTTCCTTTTGCAAAATATTATAATGGATTGTTTGTCTGTAGACACATACTCTTACCTCCAGAAATCAATGAAAACGCCTCTTCCCAATGACACTGGCCGTGTCATCAAGTAAAGACACAACTCATAGGCAAAAACCACACATTACGCGAGTCTGATCTTGATGTTTTCCAGTCTCAGTGGGTTTTCTGCATAAATTTAAGAAAACTTTTGCTGAATCCAAATGATCAGCACCTCCTCCCAGGCATCGTGACCAGATCTGTCACCTCTCCTTTCTTTGGTACTTTCTTTGTTACTTTCTTCCACATAACCTATAAACCTTTAATCTCTGTACAGCGATTTCCCCAAAGTGTTGTGTTGGGGTTGTTTTATGCATATGTACAATTCAATGCTTTTCAGGCTTGAAGAGGAAACTAGTCAGAAGAACAATGCCCTTAAGAAGATCCGTGAACTGGAAGCTCACATCTCTGATCTACAGGAAGACTTGGAATCTGAGAGAGCTGCAAGAAACAAGGCAGAAAAACAGAAGAGAGACCTAGGTGAAGAGTTGGAGGCTCTTAAGACAGAACTTGAGGACACTTTGGATACCACAGCCACACAGCAAGAGCTCAGGTATAGAGATGTAACACATGGGCCCAAAACAAATGTCACCAAGCTCAGTACAATACTGACTACTAAATGTGTACTAGTACCTTAGGCTATTTTCCCAGTGCCTGGAAATGTCTTATTTGCTGACACTCCATTTATACATTACCTTCCAGAGCAAAGCGTGAGCAGGAAGTCACAGTACTGAAGAAAGCTCTAGAGGAAGAAACTCGAACTCATGAAGCCCAGGTCCAGGAGATGAGACAAAAGCACACTCAAGCTGTGGAGGAGCTAACAGAGCAGCTGGAACAATTTAAACGGGTAAAAAGATCTTATTGAAAACTATCCACTAGATAATATGGTTTCCTTTTATATATATATATATCTCATCCTTTTTTCACTTCATGCTTGTAGGCTAAAGCAAACTTGGATAAGACCAAACAGACACTGGAGAAAGAAAATGCTGATTTGTCTAGTGAAGTCAGGAGCCTGAATCAGGCCAAACAAGAAGTGGAACACAAAAAGAAGAAGCTGGAAGTACAGCTGCAAGAGCTACAGTCCAAATACACTGATGGAGAGCGTGTCCGGACAGAACTTAATGAAAAAGTCCACAAGTTACAGGTAGGAAGAAGTCTTACCTTTTACTGTGACGCTCTGTGCTTAAGAAGACCAGTTGATACTGTTCTGTGAAGGTATATCTGGAGGAATTCTGGCCTCGTTTACTTCAACAGAAAACGTCATTTTTTTTTGGTCATCTGTAGGGTTCCTACCTTGAACTCCTATCTCAATTATCACATAATTAAAGTATTACAACCATTCTGTCTTATGAAAGTGAAAACCTTAATCTCACTGTCCCTCTGTACATAGTCATAGAATTATTCACACTGGAAAAGACCTTCAAGATCATCAAGTCCAACCATTAACCTAACTATACCATGCCCACCGCTAAACCGTGTCTCTAACCTCCACATCTACAAGACTTTTAAACACATCTAGGATGTTGATTCAACCATCTCCCAGGGCAGCCTGTTCCAGAGCCTAATGACCTTTCAGTGAATGAGCTTCTTCTAATGTCTACCCTAAAGTTCCCCTGGCACAATTTCAGGCCATTTCCTCCTGTTCTACCACTTATCACTTGTGAGAAGAGACCAACCCCCACCTGTTCATAACCTCCTTCCAGTAGTTGTAGATAGCAGTAAGGTCTCTTCAGACTAAACACCCCCAGCGGCTCCTCATAATGTTGCAGTCTGTAATGCCACTGCTGATTCAATGACAGCTTCTTTCTGTTCCTTCAGTTTTGGGTGGTGGTGAACATCAATAGGAATGAAGCTTCTAGAAGTAGACAGCTATTCAACACATGAGATGTGCTCAGAAAGAATGACAACAAAAGGAGATGCTTGCTTACCTATGATTTGCTGTCTAATAAGGGGAAAATCATTTAAAATGCTTCTTTGGTAGATATTCAGCATCCAGTAGTACTAATAAGATTGTTGTTACAACACTGTTCATAGCAGCACTAATCTTTTCATCATTATTTTCGGTTAGGAGACATATAGGACAATATCGTAGAAATGCATCAGCTTCTCTCAGGAAGGAAAACCACAAAAATTCCATTCCCCTTTGCAAGTAATTGAAAGGAACACGCTAGTGTTGCCTTACGAATATGACCAGGTTCTGATGTACAGTCATAGGATCATAGGATGTTAGTGGTTGGAAAGGACCCAAAGAGATCATCGAGCCCAACCCCCCTGCTGCAGCAGGACAAAACTGTCTAACACAGATCACAGAGGAACAGATCCAGGTGGGCCTTGAAAGTCCCCAGAGAAGGAGACTCCACGACCCCCCTGGGGAGCCTGTTCCAGTGCTCTGTGA
>JAOXOE010032520.1:0-10946 GCA_028565055.1 Phoeniculus purpureus
CCGCCTGGATGAGTTCCTGTGTGACTTAGTCTAGGTGATCCTGCTGTTGCAGACGGATTGGACTAGATGATCTTTTGAGGTCCCTTCCAATCCGTTATGATTCTATGATTAACTTGCAGAACCAGTGTCTGATTTGGAGAAACTTGCTGCTGGTGGAAATAATTGTTGACCCATGATGAGGGGGATGCGGACCCAGGCTGAGCAGCTTCCCTCATTCCACAATCTCTGCTGCCCTCCCCTGGCATGTCCTGAGAAGAAAAGGATCCAGTTCGCTTTGCCTGAGACATGAGTTTTGCAGGTGCTGATGGAACTTTTTCCCAGTAAAAACACCGAAAATTGACGGTCTCTGGAGCTCAGCTCGCTCAGAGCTCTGCTCAGGACTAAATCTGAGCTGATGGAGGAAAGGTCTTGGTATAGAAACCAAACAAACTGCTCTCAGCCAGGCAGAGAGCCCTTGCCTGCTCCCTGGTAAGTGGTTTTTTCCCTTGTTAATGTGATTTTGCTCCTCACTAACACTCCCCACCAAAGGCCATCAGGAAGCTCATCAGCTAAATCTCTCAGGAGCACATCACTAGCTGGGAAAATGTTAGTCATCCTGAAAACGAAGAACAGGCTTGAGCCCTGTTTTGAGTACAACAAGGATGTCCCATTCTGATGGTGAGAGTAGAAACTCTGTTTGTATTAGGGTCTTTCCCCCGCTGTCACCAGAAGCTTCTGCATTTTATTGAAATATCAAATTATAGTTCAGACTGCCAAGTCTGAATTCATTCTGCTCCTCAGCTCAGGTACTCTGAATGTTGTCAGTAGAGCATCCCACACCCCCTTCTTGTTACAGACCTTTGCTTTTACTTTATTTTGGATTAATTTTAGTACAAAGTTGTTCTTGCTGGCCACATCCATGTTGTTAGATCCCAAGGTAATATTTGCAAGATGACCACAGAACTACTGCGGCTGGAAAACACCTCGGAGATCATCCAGCCCAGCCCATGACCTAACATCACCACATCAGTGAAACCAGGGCACTAAGGGCCACAGCCAGTCTTTTCTTAAACAGCAGGGATGGGGACTCCACCAGTGCCCTGGGCAGTTCACTCCAGTGTCGGATTCTCCTTTCTATGAGAAAAGGCTCCTAACATTCAACCTAACTCTCTCCTGGCAGCTTCAGGCCCTGCCCTCTCATCCTGGCGCTGGTTGCCTGGGGAAGAGCTCGACCCCCACCAATCTCCCTTCAGAGAGTTGTAGAGAGGGGAGAAGGTCCCCCTTCCAGGCTAAACACTCCCAGTTCCCTCAGCCTCTTCTCATTAGACTTCCCCTCCAGTCCCCTCCTCAGCCTGGTTGCTCTTCTGGAACCACTCCAGCACCTCAGTGTCTTTCTGGAAGTGAGGAGCCCAGAACTGCCCCCAGTACTTGAGGTGAGGCCTCACCAGAGCCCAGTACAGGGGGAGAATTACATCCCTAGCTCTGCTGGCCACACTTTTACTGATCCAAGCCAGGATGCCATTGGCCTTTCATGCCACATGGGCAACCTGCTGGCTCATGATGCACAACTGTGGGTGCTCTTATAGCTGTTTGGAACCCAAAGGAAGCTCATTGTAAATGGCTGGTAACCTCGAGCAGGCAAATCCCTAAACCCACTGTGTCATGGGCTGTGGGCCATATCCAAACACCAGTCACATTGCAAGAGCAGATCTGAGAGGATAAGCAGCTAAACCAGCCTATCTCTGGGAGAAAGTCAAGCTGGCAGCCTAAACCAGTTGAGCTAATAGCTGAGCTCATCTTTAATCCATCTGTGTTGTAAACTGTCTAGAAAGAGATCACTGAGTAGCCTACGTGGATGAGTTAAACAATAAAACAAGAGAGAAATCACTGAGAGACCAAAGATTTTGAAACCTAAAACTAATAGTAATGGCATAATTGCGTGAAGAGCAAGGCAGAGTCATAGAATCATTAAGGCTGGAAGAGATCTAAGTCCAACCATCAACCCAAAGCCACACTGCCCACTAAAGGAAGGCAGCCTGCTTCTCTTGGTGCCAGGCAAACTAAACACGGCTGGTCCTGCTTGGGAGCAGCTCCTTGGTCTGCCATGTGTCAGTGCAAGCACAGCACCCCTGGGAAGAGCAGAGGTAACTGGTGAAGGTGGGATGGAAGTGGTTTGCCACACTGTGCAATTTCTTTTCTATGAATGGATGGAGGGAAGGCTGTGGTGCAGACAGAGGATGAACACAGAGTCTTTTCTGGTTGTTGGAAGGTTTTAGACCTGTCAAGGAGTAGACTGTGTGCTGGTGGCTGTTGGGGTGTTTGGAGGTGACTTTGCTGATGCAGTTGGATTTGGTTGCTCAGTTATGTTTCCCCTTTGAAAGAGACCAGTCAAAAAGATCCCATGGGCACACAGGATGAAGAAAGGTGCTTGGGAGCCAGACCAGAAAATTGTGTGCTTCTGCTGGAGTGGCAACATTTATGCTGAATGAATCCAGAGCAGAAAGTCTGCTAATGCTGGATGTCAGCAGTGAGTGGCATTGTGGTATCACAGAAGAGGCAGCAGAGTGAAAACCAGAGGTGGTTAAACATAGTGCAGAGAGGGTTGAGAGGCTGAGGAGATTTTATTCTCAGGATGGGGATCCTACCTGCATTTCAGTGTCACAGAATCACAAAACTGTTTTAGGTAGAAAAGACCTTGAAGATCAGAAAGTCCAATCATTGAGCCAGCACTGCTGGATCACGGCTAACCCGTGTCCCTCAGCACTACATTTCCATGTCTTTTAAACACCTCCAGCGTTGGGGACTCCACCATCTCCCTGGGCAGCCTGTTCCAATGTCTAACAACACTTCTGGTGAACAAATTCTTCCCAACAGCAAACCTGAACTTCCTGCTTCTATGCCCAAACTGCAGACGCTGCAGCTTATGGAACTGAAGCCATTTGCCTGGGGCACTTGTGTTGCTCCTTCAGGGTTAGCGTGCCCTGCACTCCCCAGCGGTAAGAAAGGCAGTCGTGCCTCTCCTTTCCCCCTCTGAGTGCCGTGTCTTCCAGAGGTCTGGAAAAGCACAGCAGGAGCAACAGGTCTAGATGCTGGGCTCGCTGAGCCATGACTAGTTAATCACTGAAAGGGAGGTGGCATAGCTGGCACTAGAGGAAAAGTCATGGATCCTGGTATGTGGAACAAACACGGGTCAGCGTGCTCATGAAGACCACAGATGGCATTTCAACATCCTGGGAGCAGAGAACTTTAGGGATCTGAATAACGCAGAGCCGCTCACTAGTGTTTCTGTGTCATTGGCTTGAACCCACAGCGGGCAGGGGCTCATGGATTTATCAGAACTGAGAGCTCTAAGCAGGGGGAGTGGAACTGGAGCTGGAGCTACTTTGCTGACTGAGGTTTGCAGTCCACACAGCTTAGCCTTTCAGCTTGAAGAAATGCAGTAGAAGGGAATAAAAATGCCTTGTGACTTAGATGAATAGGAATAGTACTTGGGCAGCCTCGTCCTCTGTTATATTTGCAGTGGAAGTTCCCGTAAATCATCTGCTGTACTGTGCTTTATGATCTGTAAGCACAAGATAGGGCCAATATTGTTTGAAAATTCAACTGATTGTGCTTATTTCAAACCTAAGTGCTGTAATACTGACTTTCTTTTTATTACATAGTCTTTTTTCCCTTCAGAAAACCAGTACAGAACATGTTAGAATTGCCAAAACCACTGATGGGTTTAAATATTTCTTTGTTCTGCTAAGACGACGCTATCGCGTGGTGGCTGAGAACACAGAGGTAAGTGCTGTTGGCATTTTGGCCTCAGATCTGCAAATTGTTTCTTCAGTGCTACCATCAGCCCTTTCAGATTCTAAACACAGCAGCACAATTTTTGCCAGCATAGATGCCATTCCAGCAGTAAAATAATAGCAGAGTTAATTGCAATGATGGTTAGTGGCACTGGCTTGCTGATAGATGCTGTATTCATAGACAGTGTCTCCTGTACTCACAAAGCAAGAAGATCTCAGCAGAGAGAAAAGGATGCTCTTCTCCAATTCGCAGTAGGGGAAACTGAGGCATGGAGTGGCTTGTCCAAAGGCACCCAGGAGCTGCTGTAGAGCTGGGAAGTGAAGAGTGCAGCTGCAGCTGCCACCCCAGGAGGAAGCCTGCCCTGACATGCAAAACCTATGCTGGGCAGAGTGCCTGCACCCCCACTGGGGCTCTGGTGAGGGGACTGGGAAGACCACACTGCAATGAAACTATACGAGGCTTTGAGGAGGCTCCCAGTGTGGGTGAGGGCTGCTGTTGTCTCAGGATGCCTAGGCAGTGCTTTCTGCAGAAATCTGTCCTGGTCATCTTCTCTGTGTTGACCACCATCGTCGTAGAGATGTTAGTGCTGGTCTCTTCTCACAGGTTATTAGTGACAGAACCAGAGGGACAGTCTTCAGGCTTCAACAGGGGAGGGTTAGATTAGATATCAGGAAGAAATTCTTCATGGCGATAGTGGTCAGGCACTGGAATGGGCTGCCCAGGGTGGCGGTTGAGTCACCATCCCTGGATGAGTTTAAAAGACACTTAGGTGTAGTGTTGGGGGATCTGGTTTAGGGGTGACCTTTTAGAGTAGGGTTGCTGGTTGGACTCAGCCGCAGGGGTCTTTTCCAGCCTGAATAATTCTGTGATTCCGCCGTATTTGAGGAAAACAATTTGAAGTCAAAGAAGGAAAGAAAACGAAGGCCCAGCTGCTTTCCATTGAGTTCACTGGTGTCTCCTGGATGCTTTGCAAGAGTTTTGCTTAGCTCTGCTCTGACTTTTGACCATTGCAGTATAGAAAAGCAAAAGTGACCCCCAAACCGCTCTCCTATGGATATAAATGGCCTGACAGTGGTCACATGCAGCAGCACATCTGATGGGGTTTGAGATGTGACCTGCTGCTGCAAAACCACAGCCTCAGTTATGTCCTGTGTTTTGTCACTAAGCAATTTGCTCTCAGAGGCCCCTAGCAAACCCTACAGAAGGCCTGTGTTTGGCCTTTTAGGGTATTTTTTTCACCACATGGTTGTAAATCAGCTGCTAAAATGATTTCTGATTTATTAAAACCCTCCCAACAAACCATTTCCTGTAAAATTGACCAGGATTGCATGGGCTTTCTTCTCCTTCCGCAGTAGCCCATCACTTGTATGCAAGAGGTATGGCCATTATTCCCTTGCCTTTCCTCATCATAAACACATCCACAAAGGCTGCTAGTCTTCTCCACTTCCAGGGAAGAGTAGGTGGAAAACATTTTTGTGATGCTGGTAGAACCAGCCCATCCCCACATCTTTACCTTGAGCTGTAAAACCGAAGAGAAGTCAGGGATGAACCACCAGGAAGCAGAAGCTCCATACTCTGAGGAGCAATTGCAGCTTGTTCCATCTTCGGCTGAGCCACCTTCTTCTGCAGAGCCTGGTTTTTGATAGGGTGATTGAGCAACGTTTCGAAGAGGCCTGGGGAGGCAGCAGATCTGTTCTCAGCACAGACATCAATAAAGCCGTTATGTCTGAAGGTCTAGAAAACCATGATGTCAGTCAGAAACAGCACCTCCTCCGAGGCAGCTCTGGCTGCTCTCAACTCTCCTTGCTTAAATATTTCCACAGAAATTATTACTGTGAATTTTTTATAACTTTTTGAAATAATCACCATGGAGACCATCACAAAACTAGGTGATGCTGGTTTGAGATTTGTTTATTACTTTTTAAAAACTGCTTTTTTTGTTGTTAGTTTTTCTAATCACCACAGATAAAAACTTTATAAAACTTGATGACTCTTTGTCTGGTTTTAGATTGTTTAAGAGTACTTTAAAAATTATTTTAAAAATTATTTTTAAAATTTTCTGGTTTTATCATCATGGTGATCTTCAAAACATCTTTTTCTCATTTTAGACTTTTACTTGTTTTTTAAATTATTATTTTTTAAAATCACCATGGAGACCTTCCCAAAACTGGGTGATTCTTTGTCTGCTTTTAGATTTGTTTATTACTTCTTAAAACTATTTTTAGATTTTTTTTTTAAATCAATGTGACAATCTTCACAAAACTGAGTTATTATTTTCTGGTTTTTAGAGGTTTTAGTTATTTTAAAAATTATTTTTAATTTTTTTTTAATCACCATGGAGACCTTCATAAAACATGGGTGATTCTTTTTCTGATTTTAGATTGGTTCATTACTTTTTGAAATTAATTTTTTAATTTTATTTTCTTTAACCATCATGGGGACCTTCACTCAACTTGGTTGATTCTTTTTCTGTTTTTAGATTTGTTTATTACTTTTTAATGGTAAATTTCTTATTTTTTTTATCACCACAGAGATCTTTGCTACACTTGGTTGATTCTTTTTCTGGTTTTAGATTATTTTAGTTATTTTTCTGAATTTTTTTTTTTAAATCACCATGGAGACCTTCAGGAAACATGGGTGATTTTTTTTCTGGTTTTATCTTTTTAAAGTATTTTTTTAATTTATGTTTATTAAATCACCATGACAGTCTTCACAAAAGGTGGTGATGTTTTTCCTGGTTTTAGATTTATTACTTTTCTACATTTTTTAGTTGCCTTTTTTCTTTCTTCTACAAATCAGCTGTGATGTGTCCTGGTGCCTTTTAAGATGTTCATCAATGCCTTGGCACTACAGATTTTTCATTTTCTCTTTGTCATCACACGGCCCAGACATTTGCTGGTGGAGTGGGTTTTTCATTAACAGATTTCAAGCCACACTGTGCTTTGTGTGTGATTAGAGAGACTCTTTCTTTCCAGCTTCCTTCTCAGAAGGCAGGTGTAACTGACTGTGACACGTGGATTGTATCCCAGGTATTTCAGTTATGCCCTGCAAGGACTCTTGTGAGTGCCTGCCTGCTTTGGTTGCCTTGATTTTTCATGAACATTTCAGTGTCACAGTACACCAGGTTGGAAGGGACCTCAAGGATGATGCAGTTCAACCCTTTTAAGCTAAAGAAATCCAGTTTAAATGAGCTGGCCCAGCACCTTGCCAAGATGAGCCTTAAAACCATCTGAAGTTGAGGAACCCATCACTTCCCTGGGAAGGTTATTCCAGTGTCTAACTGCTCTCATGGTGAAAACTTTTCCTTGGGAGTCCAATCATAATGTCTCCAGGAGCAACTTGTATCCATCACCCCTTGTCTTTTCTATGGGACTTCTTGTGAAAAGGGAGTCTCCATCTTCTTGGTAGCCACCCTGTATGTCCTGGTACATGGTGACAGGGTCCCCCTAAGCCTTCTCTTCTTGAGGCTGAACAAACCCAGCTCTCTCAGCCTTTCTTCATATGGCAAGGCTTGTAGTCCTTTGATCATTCCTGTGGCCCTTCTCTGCACTCTTTCCAGCCTATCCACACTTTTTCATATAGTGGGGACCAAAACTGAGCGTAGTGCTCAAGGTTTACAGCAGTGAAAGTTACCAGGTAGTTTACTGCTAATAATTAATGGTCATAAAAAGTACTGTTTCTCTGAGCTGATTCTCTTTTCTGTGATGTGATATGTTTACAATTTCAGTTGTGGATCCATGTTTTTAGATGTCTTAGCCCTCTTCTTTCTTACTTCCATGGACCAACATGGGGTAGAAAAGGCAAGATAAGGATGGCAGGAGGAGGAACTGCCTTTCTTCATTTTTTTCTCCTCTGACAGAACACATGAAACAAAAATACCTATCTTCTAAATACCCAGCCCCACACTTCCTGGCTGACCCAGTATGAACCACTGCTGCTCTGCTCACACTCTTTGCTCCCTCAAAAAAAAGCCACAGTCCTGCAATACCTTGCTCTGTGTCCTACTGACCTTATCTCTCATCATCTGGGGACAGCAAGCGGCTCTTCACAAGATCGTGAAGACAGAGCAGAGCAGATGAGTAATGCACAGTGAGGAGGTCAGAGACATCTGCTTCTCCAGCCCCAGGCTTTTCTGATCCTGTTGCCTAGTCTCCTCCCTGACACCAAAGCATCTCATTCATTTTCTTTCTCAGCTTTTTCAGGTTTGGCTATTTTCTGTGCAAAATAGACCCCTTCAGCAGCAATGCTGCTCTTGCAGTGTCCTGTCTGAATGTCTGGCTATCGCTAGACTACAGAAATAATCAAAAAGCAATGTTAGCTCTTGTCTTGATTTTGTAATCGAGAGTTTCCTGCCACAGGAGTAGCCAAGGTCTCCTCTTCCTGCTGAAGACTTCAGCGGCTCTGCGTGTTACCTCCATCTGGGCTGCCAGACCAGTGGAAGCTGGTGCCTGTCACAAAGAGGGAGCAGGTTTTCCTTTAGAGGGGCTATGAGCAGCCTCATCTCCTGTTACATTTCTTCATTCCTTCAGAGCATTTTTTTGCTATGTGTGTTTATTTTTGGTCAGATGCCATGTTTTCTCTTTATAAACTACCTTGAGAAATGGACTCTGTTTTGCCGTATTTTAACAGCAGTTTTATATAAATATATGGGGTTTGTTCTACTGTGTTAAAAATGAGGTTGATTTAGAAATAGTTACCAATAAATTTATTGATAAATTAGGATTATTTGGTATAACTACATTAAAACCTGGTGCTAGGTTAAACTAGATTAAAACCTGTGCGACTTGGTCTAGCTGATCCTGCTCTGGCAGGGGGCTTGGACTAGATGATCTTTTAAGGTCCCTTCCAGTCCCTAATGATTCTGTGATTCTGTGATATTTAGCTTCAATATTTTTATTGCCTTTTTTTTTAATTACATTGTGAATTGTGAGTTGTTGAGAAAATGAACTTTATCTCAATCTATTTCCCTCTGGGATGTCATCCAGGGGTTGTCTTCTGGTTTGAGTTTTAAATCCTCAGTTCCATGTTTAAGCCATTTTTGTCCTGACAGCCTGTGGCTGAACACAGCCTGCACATAAAGATTTTATAAATGCACATCTCAAAAGAGAAATAAATGCTTTTCAATTCTCACTTCTTTCTTTTTCCCCCAAGGATTAAAGATATTAGACGTTTTCCTTACAGCCCAGTGGCTGGAATCAGCGAGAGATCATGACAATCTTAATGTTTGTTAAAAAAGTAAATGATCAGCTCCCACGGTGGCAGAGGAAACCTAAAACCAGGACGAGAGGGCATCCCAAAGGTTTAGCAACGTGAAAATGAAGAATTTGAAGTTTGCCTAGGGCAAAGCAGATGCTATGACAACTGGTGTATTGGTCTCAGACAAGAGCATGATTAATGATTAATAATTATCAATGCATGACTGCATTATTCATGCACGATGCAAGAGGCACACAGCATGAAAAGAGCTCAGCCTGTGACAACGGTAGAAGAAGAGAGAGTCTTGCTGGTTGGAAGTGGCATATTTGAGAATTAGTGTTCCACTTTCTTTCTTATGACTTCCTTTTTCTTTGGTTCCCCTGCTAGCAACGGCTAGAACAAAACCTGTCTTCGTGAAGAAGAGAGTGTCATCAAATGTGGCAGGTTTGGTTTGGTTTTCCTTTTTTTCTTTCAAATTTTAAATTAACTAAAAGGCTCAGGCTGTCCAAGACTTGATTAGAGGTTCTTGTATGCTTAAGGGGTCTTAACGGTGTGCTTTTACCCAGGTGGAATTGGAGGACAAAGAGGAAGAAACCTCCATTTGACACCAAGTTGCTAATCTCAGCAGTTTATCATTCATTATTCTGACCAAGATTAAAGGTAAGATCCCTGTTGCTGCCTTTAAGCAGCTATTCTTTGCAGAAATGGGGTTAAACAATTCCCTATGTGTGGTAAAAATATTCTGGAGAGAAGACAGTTGGGTTCAAATTATCTGGCAGAGCCTTCTGTGGCTCCTCTACGTTTGTCTTTTCTTCTGGAAAACAAAGTATTCTGTAGTTTAGCTCTAGAATAAAAGGACTTTCTGAATCATAAAGGATATCAGAAAAGCATTTTCTTGGAAAAAGTAGGGGGTGTTGTCTTAAAATCACTAGTCCAGTCTAAGAGAAAAGTGGGAAGGTTTTTGTGTGCATTAGAGGAAGCAAATTTTGTGTGCACATGTGTGGAACTTATAGTATCATTCCTAGGCCACATAACTAAATCCTGGATGCTCAGCTGAAGGTAACTGAGCAATATTTAAGTCATTTTCATCTGGATTTCACACAAAATAAGCATTTGCAGATTCACGGTGCTAGATTATTTGAGCCAGCCACTGTCTCGTGCTAAATGACAGACTTTTCTGCTGGTTGGGTTTTTTCATGTTTAGCTCTGGGTTGGCAAAGTTCAGGGTTAAAGTTTGTGTTTAAACCAGCTCCTGCAGTGTCTAAATTCAGATTTGTAAGTCAGCTGTTACTGACTGAGGAGGTGCAGGTAGCTGGTACAAACATACCGCGACCTTTCTGAATCTTGTAGCATAAAATCTGTGGGAAGGTGGGAAAGACTTCTGAGATGTGGTTTTTAATGTGGTGTTTATCAATGTAGTGAGTTTTAATATGGCTGTACCCATAGGAGAGGCCACGTGTTTGAGAAACAGAGTGTGTCGTGTGGTGATGGATATCTGCTAGAGCTTCTGAAAAGTGGTCCTTTGCCAACAGAGGCTCTTCTGAAGCTCTGTAGTTAAATTTACTCCACGCAATTCTCAAAAGACAGTTATTACAGATTTCCCAGAGGTGCCCTGCAGCGGCCAGAAGGAGGGGTCTTGGCGGGACTTTTTAAACCGAACTGGAGCAGCAGCACTTCATTTCCCAGAGGTGCCTTGCAGCGGCCAGAAGGAGGGGTCTCGCAGGACTGTCCTTGCAGTATTTAAGGGTAGGAGCCTCTAAGGAGCACGGCAAACAGGAGTAGGCAAACAGGGTCGTAACTGGATCATAGTGAAGCAGTTTGCGCAGCAGTTCGCGCAGGCAGGGCCAGCAGGTAGGGCAGCAGACGCCTCTTTGTTCTGTTAGGTTGTGTTTCTTTCTTGTTTTCAATCTTCTCTCTCCGGTCCTTCCCCTTGTTGGCAATGGCTGGAGCTAAACGATCGAGGGCTAAAGCAGCTG
>JAOXOE010032522.1:0-10944 GCA_028565055.1 Phoeniculus purpureus
CCTGGAATGGATTTCCCAGGGAGGTGGTTGGGGCCCCATCCCTGGAAGTGTTTAAGGCTAGGCTGGATGAGGCTCTGGCCAGCCTGATCTAGGGTAGGATGTCCCTGCCCATAGCAGGGGGATTGGACTAGATGATCTTTCGAGGTCCCTTCCAATCCCTAATGATTCTATGATACTATACTTTTCTTTTTCATTCTGTTTCTAACCTTTCTTAAGACGAATAAGGGGTCATACAAAATAAAGTTACTGTAGACTACGCATCATTAGTCACATCAGAAAAAGTACAGGAGATCATGGAATCATAAAACATCAGGGATGTCCAGGAGAGAGAAATTTAATGAAAGATGTTTTCACAAGTAACATACCTGTTAGAGCATTCTTCCTCCGCAACGTTTGATAACAATATTTGCACTGAATTACCCATCTAGGCACCAAACCCAGCACGGGCTACCTCCTGTGCTTTGTCCCATCAATGTCTAACACACAATGACGCTTCATGGAATAAAATGTAAATCATATTTTAAGATAAACTAATGTTATCAGGTGGATGACCACTGCAGCAAGATAAAGCAAGGAGACCACGTGATAGAGATAACTGGATTATCTGATGTTCTCACCAGCCCAACTCCTCTTGCCTTGGTATTTTTCTCTCTGGCTGTTACAACAGCTTATGGCTCCCCATAGCCTCACAGCCAGTGGTCTTCCACTTCTAATAAGTAATAAAAATAAATACTAGCCCACCCCTCATACTTGTGCAAAAACCAAGCCACCCAGCCTAGGACCTTCCATTTAGCATTGAAGCAACCCAGGAAGAGCTGCTGATTTACATGGGCAAAAAGGCTGGCAACTCTCCTTCCTTTGGTTGTCCAGGTGTGCAGGCTTCAGGCTCCTGTCCAAAGAGGAAGATGCTGCTCCTACCGCTGCTATCCTGGCTGCTGTCACAGATATCTATGACATAGATGCGCATGTAGAGAGAGAGACATCACTTTTCTAGGCATCTACACTACGGATTTTCACGTGTTTGCCATTTCTTTTCCGTACGTGCAAATGTCTGAGGTCTAACACTTCAGAGCTCGCAATACACCTCGAGTTTCCTCCCTCAACATGACCCTGTCTTTCGTTCGCAGTCTGAATATTTTTCAGGAGACACAGAAGACAAATTCATGCTTGTGATTAAAACAACACCTTCACCTGTCATCACCTATCAGAACAGTTCTGCTATCGTTACTGTAATTATAAAATCAGACCTACCTGAAAAAAATGAAACTCGTATCAGAAGAGTAACAAGACACACAATTCTGGTTCCAGGTACACTGCAATGTCCCCCCTGTTTCTAATTAGTGACATTATTGAATGGCTTTTCTCAGGCCCTTGGTAACTTCACAGCTTGGAGTAAGACCTCCGTTATTCACTGAGTCACACTAAAGGCACGTGAGTTGCAGGTGGCTTCAAGCAATAGATTAATTTCAAACAATATACACACATTTATTAAAACAGAAATTAGAGAAGGAAAAGAAAGATTCCAGTGTATTCTCTCTCTGCATTTCTGTATAGAGATGATAGAGCTTCAGAAAAGTTCACCACCCAATGGCTCCCCTAAGGGTCCTTTTCCTGCGACTGTTATAACTTGGGTCAGAACTCAGCATTTGAGTCACGACTTTCATAAGGCAACTCTTTACATCTCAAAGCAAGCCTCAGTCTGCCTGATAACGGGTTTCAAAACTCTGAGGACTGGTAGTTGCAAACCATGCCTGGCTAGTTAGGCAAACAGGTTGGTCCCTGATTTACAGGTGCTTCTAAGTGCTTCTGAAAACTGAGCCCAGGGAACGAAAGGTGCTTGACTAAGTAGCATTAAATGCTGTTTCAATTCCATGTGAGATGCTACATGGGATTTCAGTGATCCACAGGCCATGAACAGTGCTATGGGGTAAATTTTCACCTGAAGATTAAATCCAAACACCTTGCCAAACACAAGCATAACCCTAAAACACAGTTCATATTTTGAGATCATATTTCAACTTATTTTCCAATGTGTCTCTTGGGTAGGTGGGGACTTCATGCAGGTCCTTTTCACACTTCAAGTATCAAAATGAGAAGATTATTATTCAGTTTTCCTTGGTAATAAATATGTGATGTTTATTGGCATATTCAGCCTCTCAAGATGACTACTGGAGTGGCAAATGTCGGGTCTTAATTAGACCAATTTACAGTCTCTGTTACCTAGGTTCCATTTTGAATGCCTCTGAAACCTGAGATGCCTTGGTGTGAGCTTCCAAACAAAGGCGGTCACAGGAGAGAGAGGAACCCCATTCAAGCATTCAGTGGCCCCAACAGAAGGCAGGGCCCCATATTTGTAACAAGACTCCATGCAAGCAACCAGATCTATCTCATGTTAAAAGGAGTGATCTCAGAGATGGTTTCTACCTCAGTCCCTAAAACATTAAACATAGCTTCTTGAGCTGAACAACAGGACATAACTTGAAGCCTGAGGTTAAGTCATGGAGCCAAGGTACTCCAAGACCTTTCTGCCTCCCAGATGGACAAAGGATTTAGTTCATGCAAGGTGAAACCCAAACTACTGTCTAATTGTCTTGGAGAGACTGCCTTTGACAAAGCTTCCCTCAGATAATTTCTCTCTAGTCTTGTATTCATTGGATCTAAGGTATCAGAAAACTACTGTTGCTAAAGGCAAAGAGTAGAATCACTGATCACAGATCATACAATGGCTATGGTTGGAAGAGACCTCAGAGACCATCTAATCCAACCTCCCTGCCATTAGCATGGATGCTTCTTGACTAAACCAGACCAGGTGGCACAAAGCCTCATCCAATCTGGTCCTGAACATCTCCAGGGAGGGGGCACCCACAACCTCTCTGGGTAACCTATTGCAGAGTCTCACCACCCTCGTACTGAAGAATTTCTTCCTCAATTCTAATCTAAACCTAATCTCCTTCAATTTTAAAGATGTTTCCCCTGGTCCTATCACTGGACACTCTTGCAAAAAGTCCCTCTCCAGCCTTCCTGTAGTTTGCCTTCAAATATTGGAAGGCTGCTATAAGGTCACCTCAAAGCCTTCTTTTCTCTAGGCTGAACAATCCCAGCTCCCTCAGCCTGTCCGTGTAGCAGAGGTGCTCCAGTCCCTGGATCATCCTCGTAGCCCTCCTCTGGACTTGTTCCAACAGATCTATGTCCCTCTTATGGTGGGGACACCAGCACTAGGACATGCTCTAGCTTCTTGTTTCCTTTATAAACATCTTCATTCTTTATAAAACTGTACTAAGAGGAGTGTCTTTAGACAGTTAAGACTGGATAAAGAAATAACTGACGCACGTTCAACCTGAGGAGCTGGAGCTGCCTCTTTTCTACAAGTCTTTTAACAAAGCCACCGTGGGTTGCCCATCACAGAGGCTGTGCTCTAGCGATAAAGATTTCCTGGCAAGTCCATAGGCAATATGAACTCCCGACTTGCTTTTTCTGTGCAGGTCAGGACAGCATCACCTAACAAAGATTTGTGCTAATCTATCAATTATGGGGCTTTTTATTCCTAACATAATTTACTCTTCTGTGTGAGGGAATGACTCTGCTTCTTGTAGATACTCTAGCTGACTTAAAATACATTAATCACTTAGCATGAAAATAATGCTGGAAATGTATGACTCCATAATGTCCACTCTCTGGCCATTTGATGGTCTTCAGCTCACTCCCTTTACAACTGTTGTATTTTTGAGGACTTTCCAAGTCTCTCATTAAAAAATGCATCCACGTAACGCAGAGCATTCACAGTGTTCTTTAGAAAGAGTATCCATGAGTTTAAGAGTATGCAAATGCCTTCAACAAAGGTAAGTTGACCTGAGACACAACATTTCCTCTCACCGCTAGCATGCTGTGGTTTTCTGGACACTACTAACCCGATGCTTTTAATTACCAGCAGCCCCACTACAGAGAAGTGCTCATGACTGGAAGATACGCCACAGAAAAAACCCCTTCAATTCATACTCACATGAGAGAGATGACTGAAGTAATCTGCATGCAATGTGCATTACCACAGGGATAACAAGTAATCTCTTCTTCAGGAGATACACCTCGTTGAGAATGGGACTGCAATGCACCAGTGTGGACTAAAGGTGTCAAGATTTACTGTGCCCCAATAATCAGTCTGCACTGTCACTGCTCTGCGCTAGCACAGCCTGTGGGAAGGAGGGGTGTGGTGTATGTGTGCTCAATGCACCCCACTCAAGGACCCCTTTTATTCATTTTATTTGTTAACTTTTTCAGCATCTCCTGGAGGAAGCTGCAAGGAGAGAAGCAGTAAAGAGAAAACCCAAGGAAACCCAACTTTCTGATTCACAGGATAACAGCAACTGAGCCACCCACAAGGACCTATTGCTTCTTTTGACAAGAGTCAAAGTGCTAAGGGTCACTAAAGCACCTCTCTTTATAGAGGAACCCCAGGCAGGAGACACCATGTCTCAGCTCCTTTCTGTGTGCCCTGATGCTGACTGCACCACCGTTTCCAAAATTGACTGGTTTTGCCACAAAGAAAGAATCATCTTCTTAAAAAAAGGTATCATAATGAAGATGCACTGTGACACAGCTACAACACGTTGTGACTGCAAAAGGATTAGTAGCAGCGTAAAGACCTCACGGCATCCGGGTGCTAAGCTCTAGAGCCTTTGGGGTAAGTTCTCTCTGTCTCACATGCGCACTACCCTACACGCAAGAGAGGCAGAACAGCTAACGGAATCTCTCATCTACCGCTGCCGCCTCCAAATACTGCACAAGTCTTGGGCAAGTGTGTGACTTCAAAAAAATACCTGGATCCTTTCCATCTGCCTTCTGTTTCGTTTGGCTCCCGGCACTCACAGGCGCAAGACGCGTACGCTTAGAGTGGAAGGTGCCTGCAGACTCACACGACCAGCAGGCACAGAGCTCTAGGAGAACCTGACCGGATATCACAGGAGAAAATTGCAGCTGATAAGAACTCCCCCACGACCTTACAAGTTGTAAAAGAGAATAGTGCACCAGCAATGGTTAATCTCCAGGTAGTGCCAGCTAACCAGCCCAGTCACTGTTGGAAATGCCCATTGTTAGGCTGTACAGATGTCCTGTCCTGCCACTTTAGTGTCAAGAAACCCTGCATACTCTGTGATTTTATTTCTTGTGTGATTTCCAAGGCTTATCATAGGCAGCTTTACAATACTGAGCATCCTCTTTGCAAGGGAGGGCAAATACTACCTTCTAGCTTGTTCACTCAACAAACCCATTCACCACCTGATCAGAAACGTTGGTGTCTGTGGATTCTAAGGACCGGCTATCTAAGGACAGCTGCTACAAAGGGCACCATGCTTTGTAACATCAAGCGAGGTAACTTTTTTGCCCTTGAAACCTGAACACTTGCATATACTCACCTGTATTCTGCAGGGACTCCCAAGGCAGAGTCACAGCCACTGCGATGCAAAAGCCCTGTCATAAATATACAGTCCATTTAAAAATTGTTTCACGTTGGTCTGGCAAGACTGTCCATGGCTACAATTCATTCTTTGGTGAACTGCTTTCCAACTGCAAGGCCTGGCATACATACATTATTTTGTACTTACATCAGCATCAGCCTCAAGTCCCGTGGAGCCAGTTCCTGCTTTCAGCCCTGAATCCTGCGGAGACAGTTCCTGTTGGGCTGCAATTTATCCAAATCCCAGGAAGGGAGAGCATCATTATTTGACTGGGCTCAGAAAAAAGGGCTCTGTGCTGTCCCTAGCAGATGCTTGCACTTGAGGCTGAAGCGTAACTGAGATGAAGGGTTGCTCAAGCAGAGAAGATAAGCCTGGAGGAGCATCTTCCTATAGGGCACAGATCCATGGGAACAGGAATACTTCTTTTGGTTTTATTCTAAGGCTTTTTCTGAAGGCCTCTGGAAATCAAGACACTAAGTTTTTCTCAAAGACAGGAAGCAGTTTATGATTAAAACCAGAGCCAGATTGCCTCACGCCACAGAAGAGCTGTAATTTCCCTGTATTCCATTAGTGGTTTAGAAGCGAAGCCTAAGAATAAATACTATTGATTCATAGCATTCTTACTATAAATTCACTCCTAGCAAGGTGACAAGGACTCCAGCTCTGATCCATCAAAGACCTTTAGGAAAAAGCTTAAGTTTAAGCGCATGAGTACTATCACTGCTGTCAGCACTTTGCTGGATCATAGCCACCGGGCTCAGCGTTTTGCAGCAGAGTCCTCATTATTGAATGCATCTATCAGGTTAGCTTCCAGCATATTTACCAGCACTTCTTCTGTCATTAGTAACTTAATATCCTATTTGCATTTAAGCAAAAGCTTCCTTTGAAAAACCACATACCATTAAAAACAAAGCCCGAGCTACTGAATAAAATGGGTAAAACGTGTGTTCCTGCTCCCTACCATAACTCACCTTCTTAATCCCTACATTGGCTCCTTTCTTCATACAAGCCTTGCTGCATCCTTCTTCCTGCTGCTATCAAACTTTAAACTCAATAAATTCAGGATAGTTTTTAAACTGTGAAAATGTTCCTCTCTGCCAAGCTTGCCACTCGATGCGATACACCAATCAGTCTCGCTGGTGAATTTGAGTATTAAAGCCAAATTACTGAACACGCCAGCAAAATCAGACGCAGCAAAATAAATTCCTTATGTTCCTACTTAAAGAACAGCCACTGATGAGGTGCAGAGGAGAGAATGGGCAAAGTCCTTGTCTCCCATGGATAGCTAGCTGCAGATTTCCTATGATACCTGCTCCATCCTACCCCATAGCTCTTCTACAATGTCTCACTCACAAATGGGAGAGGAGCACGAGTCCCTCACCTTTGGCAGGACCTTGAACTGGCCACAGCGTTGCAGAACCATGTTCCAGAGCTTTCACATTAGGAAGTTCCCCAATGAAGACCAGAAGGCACAAAATAAAATTGCTTTTTAAAAAGAGTAAATACCTCAAGCAGTTTAAAATAAAAGCCCAGAATAGTGACTGGAGCCAAAATGGAAATAGCTCTCATGGCTGTACAACCCACTTCCACCCCCAGGTCCACACTGAACTTGTCTTTTCTAGACCAGGGTGAACGCTGCCCAGGCTGTCACTGGTTTTCTAGGAAACAAGAGATAAACAGAGATAAAATCTAACACATCCCATCCTTGGTGCCAACATGGACATCCTGCCCATTTGTTTGTTTGCACTGCATTGTGCCTTTGAGGATCATTTGCTCTAAAATCCAGGGTTCCAATCATTGAAATGAAGCTCACTGGCAAATTCAGCACAGATCACAGTGCCAGTGCAGGTGCTTGGGAAAACACCTCGTGATACCACCAAGGGAAATTTGGGTTTCTTCAGCTTCCTGTGGAGTAACCTTTGCAGTGTGAAATGTAGAGGAGGATGCAATGCCTCTGGAAGAAAGAAGAGCTGCGGCGTCGACCTGGGGCTCCCCATGAGGCAAAGTGATTCACTGGGTCCTGGGGGAGAAGGGGGAAGCACTCAAGGGAGCTAGCTGCTCCCTTTCTGACAGCTGGGAAAAACACGATGCGTTTTGTGGAAATGCATGAGGGAACCTGAGAACAGGCACAAGCTGAGAAAGCTACGAACAGAGACTGGAAGAAGCAGAGCTGTTCAGTCCTGGGAAAATCAGAGACTGGAAGAGAACATAATCTCCACGTAAGTAAAAGGCTGCCGTCTCTGGAACAAGACAAGCACAGGTTTAAATTTAGGAACAGCTTTCCAGGGACAAAAAAAATAATGAAGCATCAGAAAGGAAAAAATCACCCGTGAACCAGCGGCATCTGTGGAAGTTTTAAAGCAGCCTGGATGAGTACATCCTGAGATCCTTCCAGACACATAGCTCTACAAAGACAGTGAGGGGGCATCATAAGGTGAGTGACAAAAATAAAAAAGCCCTTGAAAGGCAGAGATCTGGGAGACACACGTTTTGTGCCATTCAGCAGCCAGCACGTTTGAGCCAGGAGACACTGCAGAGAAAATCCAAATTGCTGAAAGAGGCTAGTCGCACAAAAGGATGGCACTGGGATAAAAGCACCAGGCCAGAGCAAATAACACTTTGCTTTCTGGCTCTGCCAGGCACTCCTAGCATGACCATGGGCAAGTCACTTCACCTTTCTCTGCTGTTATCTGTGCAATGAAGATACTGATAATTCCTTTATCTATTTCGACTTGAGAGGCAGGAACAAACCATTCAGATGCTGCCAGCACAATCTTTGCTTTGGCCTGCAGGCACTGCTAGAAGGCAAATAAACAAAAAGAAGGAAAACCTGCAAGCATTACTCTTGACAGCCAGCTTCTCCTATTTAAACCACAAGCAACTTGGAGACACCACACTGAGCTCAACCACAGAACAAAAAATCTACTTGGGGCGGGGGGGGGGAAGGAAAATTACTGAGACTTTTGTGACAAAGGCTTATTTTCCTAATTTAATAACTCCCTCAATTTCTGCTTCCAAGCAGAAGTACTTGTGTGCTTAAAGTTGAGCGCTGTGTAAAATTGCTTTGCTGAGGCCAAATTGCAGAGATCACGGCCAAGCAGCACAAAGGCCAGGACTGAACACCAGTGTTTTCAATGGGATAACTGCAGCTGCACATGAAAGCGCAGCTCTAGACTCTCCCATCCTGCAGAGGCACTGCCTTCCTGCAGGAAGCAAATACAGACTCCCTTCTGACACAATACGGCCAGCTTTTCCAATCCACTTGGTTTTTGAAGGTGCTGAATAGGATTTGGACACATATTCAGGAGTACTCCGGAAGACTTCTAACGTGAAAACCCAATTTCTAGACTGTATAGAGAGTCTCTAGTCCAATTTTTCCCCTGATGCTTCCTAAACACTTGCGCACTCAGCTGGGTCAGCTGGGCTCTGGAGGTTGAAGCAATGCTACAGAAACAGGAAAGCAGCTTGAGCACCCACGGGTGCAATTCCCATCCAGAAGCTAAATGGTACCAGGAGAGATTTCAGATGTTTTGAATCGTAGCTGAACACGTAATGCAGAAATCTTTAGTTCCTCCTCAGCAGCAGAAGCGTGGTCAAACAGGTTTCTGTCTGCGACACACTGCACAATGCAATCTACACTGGTTGGTGGCTGATCCTTCCACAGACATGATTTTTCACTGCTTTGTTGGTATGACTGGTCAAGAGTTAGGTGAGATACACACATACAGGATAGCAGGAGCCATTAAGAGGAGTTTCTTGGCTGTCTTTTCCAACTTGGACCAAAGGATGTCTTGGACAGACCTAAGCAAGTGCCCCAGTTCTTTCAAATCACAGAACATCAGGGATTGGAAGGGACCTCAAAAGATTTATCTAGTCCAATCCCCCTGCCACAGTAGGATCATCTAAATCCACTTGCACAGGAACATATCCAGGCGGGTTTTAAATGTCTCCAGAGAAGGAGACTCTACTCTCTGGCTGAAATGGCATTCTGAAGATGGCTGAAAATAGTCCAAACTGGGCAGGAGACAGGAAGGGGTGGCTTACTAGAGCTTCCGGTACAAGCACCAGCTACTCACAGCCACTGTCAGCATCCTTCACAGGTACTACCATTACTACTAGTTAGTCCATGTTAGTTCCTACTTGCTCTTGGGGAGAGGCAGTACTGAGGGCTACCCACTCAGTAGAGTTTCATTCAAGTTTTCCTTTGAACGATGACTCGAATCATCCACAGGGCTGTTGACTCAACGTCAGACCTCCATAACAGTTTGTTTGCATGAGGCTAGGGTTCAAGCTATTCAGACTGAAGAGCCAGAAATTGAACCCTACAGGTTTCTTCACTATTCTACTCCCCAGGACATTGCCTATCACGATAACTTTCCTCTCCCTAAAAGCATAGATGCAAGATCATAAGAGTAAGCAGCATTAAAACCATGAAAGCCATGACACTATGCATCAAACAGGATGACTAGGTTCTGGGCTATACTAGTTTCTCCACTTCAGAACCTTTCAGGCTGGAAAAGTACTTTAAGGTTATCAAGTCCAACCACTAACATCACTCTACCAACATAGATAACCAATCATCCCTGATCTATGACAGTACAAAACTTTTCTCAACCAATTCAGCTTCTGTTCTCCTGTGCTTCTGCTCCCCACTTCTATGCAAGATAGAAGTCCATTAACTATCTGGTTTTTATTATGAAAATGTGACTCTGGCAATGAACAGAATTGATCCTGTTTTTATAGGACCATCTTCCAAGGCCTAGCAAAGGTAAAGCATTTTCCTCATTGCAGAGAATGCAAGAATAACAACAACTTGTGTTTGCATCAGGATTCCAGTACAGTGAAGTACTGAAATGCTGATAAGGTGCGCCCCCCACCCCCCAAAAGAGAACTAACGCCAAGAGAACTACATAGCTAAGTGGGTTTAACACAAAGAGCAGTATTTTAAAGATTATACTACCCTGGACTCAACTAGGACACGTTTTATGACCATTTAACTTAAATGCACAGATTTATAGGCAGCAGGTAAACCAAGATAATTTTAAATCAATGTCCCTAGATTTTAAGGCCAGAAGAGATAATTTAGCCCTCCCACAAACTACCACTGAGTTTTCATCTTCCTTTAAATCAATAACAATTCACCCCTGGAGGCAGGTTACCAGACGTGGAGCGACTTGTGGCAGCACTGCCCATGTTGACCTGTGTCCTTAATTAGAGACCACATTTATAGCTAATAGTGATGGCTGATTGGGTATAGGGGGTAACATTGACTTAAAAACAAAGATCGTTTTAAGATCTACCTGAACTTTGTTCTAGAAATTAGTACTGAAGGAAAAGAAGTATTAAGGAAAATAATAAATCAATACAATAGTTACTTGCTGAGAACTTGAAAAACAACATAGAAAAGGACCCAGGGAAGTTGTGGAGTCTCCTTCACTGGAGATGTTTAAGACCTGCCTGGCCATGTTCCTGTGTGACTTGGTCTAGGTGATCC
>JAOXOE010032523.1:0-10943 GCA_028565055.1 Phoeniculus purpureus
TTAGAAAAACAGAACTGATGCATTAACATTTGCCTTTGAACAGAAATGATTATCAACACCCTCTCATTTTAGTCTTCTGGGCAGCAGGGGCCGGGGTGCGGTACGGTCCCTCCCGTAAGGAGGAGAGCAGTATCGGGGCGGCTCCTTGTCGTCCCCGGCGCTCGGTTAGATACTGACGACGGGTGTTTGTCCAGCGCCATGGCAGCCTGCGGAGCGTCAGATCACGGAGTCCGAGCAGCTGCTCTCCTGCCGTGAGCAGACGGGTGAGCACACCGGCCCCGCTCCCTGGAACCTGACGGGAGGGGCTGTCGGCGGGCTCGGGACAGGCCATGCCCGGCGCCCGCCTCGCTGCCGCCACCGACAGCCTTCCGGCTTGGGAGCTATCGCGGGCCCCCGCGCGAGCACCTTTCCCGCTATTGTGTGATGCGGCCGGCCCTGACCCGCAGTCCCGATGGCCGCACCGGACGCGGGCTGGCGCTCCCGGCCCAGTTTCCGCACGGTCGGCGCACTGGGTCGCGTCCCCCGCCGCCGTCCTCGCTCTCGCTCGGCCCCGTGCGGGTGACAGCGGGGCCCGGTCGAGGCCTTTAAAGGCCCCGCCCCACCGAGCTGCCCCGCCCCCGGTGCCGGCAGTGCTGAGGTGGCGGTGGCGGCGCCGCCCGCCACGGCCTGGCCTGGCCTGGCCTGGCCTGGCCTGGCCCGGCCCGGCCCGGACGAACTCGGGCTCGGGGGCTCGACGGCTCCCCAGCCTGGGCCTGGCACGGCATGTGGACACGGTGGGCTGTCTCCGCCTGGCCCCGGCTTGCTACTGCGCTGCCCGCGCTGTTGTCCTAGTGGACGCTGCCCTGGTGGTCTGGTGGCAGGGCAGGCCCGGGAGGGCGCCCTGTGTCGCTGCACGGCCATGGGAGCTTGGCCCTGGACCCCCTGAGAAGCACCACCAGCGACTGCCCCGCTCGGGGCTAGCCAGGAGGATGTGAGACGATGCCAGTTTTGCTTGAGTGGGTCATGGTGGGTGTCCAGGCAGGCTCAGAACAGCCTCTGTCAAAGGGCAGAAAGTGACAGTGGGAAAGGTCGTGGCGATAGTGGAAGAGTAAGTAATACAGGGAGTAGGTGAGGTGTTAAGTCTGGTTATCTTAAGGTACCAGTGGTGGTGTGCTCTCACATGTTCAGCTTCAGGAATTGGTGGGATAGGAAAGGCTGTCTTGCTGCATAGCATTTGTCCACCTGTGTGATCCCTTCCGAACCAAGGGGCCTGAACTTCGATATCTGGGAAAGACAGTTAGTTTTCAGAAAACAAGTATTTTCACGTATGACCACTCATCTACCAAGAGATCACTATGCCATGAATGGTCCCGTGACAGAGGCTGCCACAACCAGCCCAGCCGTGTTGTGGAGTGCAGTCATTTTAGCTTCCTCAATTAAAAAAATACTAATTATTAAATATGGTTTGAAGTAGTGTGTAACTGGCCCTTCTGTCCACAAGTACATTGCAGTGTAACTCCTGACTTTGCTTTAGTTTTTCTTCGTATACAAATGTTTCCCCTGTGGTTAGGTCTGGCCTTTACTGGAAGTTATTTTTAGGGTAATTTTGTTCTCTTATTTTTAGTGAGCTCTAGACTTCTGAAACTTGTTTTGGTGCACAAAGCCAGCACTACAGACAGCATATAAATGGGGCAGTTTAAAATGTGTTGAACTGGTCAGTCATATGCTAGCATAAAATAGCTGTAACCTTAGCTTTAAAACCTGAAATAGGAATTCGATAAGGTGTAGGCTCCAAATGCAATGCCTGAGCATTGACTTTACATTAGCTTTTGACTTTATGTTGAATTATGGTAACTGCCTCTGATTTTGGCCAAAGATTAATTCCTGAGGCTCACAATATTCTAGACATTTGGAATTACTAGAGTGGAAGACCCTGTGTTCTCAGCTTGCTATACAGGTGTCAAAGTAGAAATGTGTATCGATAAATGCTGCCCATATATTTCTTTTCGAATGTTTAGCTGTTTATTGAGGTAGAGGCTGCAAAGAAGGTCTTGGCAGCTGGTGCTGACACAGTGAAACCAGCAGCTTGAGATTGTGACTTTCAGGCAGGTGTTATACTAGGTGTTATTCCTAGACTCGTAGAATGGTTTGGGTTTGAAGGGACCTCAGATACCATCTAGTTCCAACCACCCTGCCATAGGCAGGAACAACTCCCACTAGACCAGGTTGCCCCGAGATACAACCAACCTGGCCTTGAACACTTAGAGGGTCCCTGGACAGCCTGTTACAGTGCCTCACCACTTGCACAGTGAAGAATTTCTTTCTAAGATCCAGTCTAAATCTCCCCTCTTTTAGCCTGAAACCGTTTCCTTCTTGTCCTATCACTAAATGCCCTTGTAAAAAATCCCTATCCAGTTTTCCTGTAGCCCCTGTCAGGTACTGAAAGGCTGTTAAAAGATCCCCATGGAGCCTTCCCTTCTCCAGACTGAACAGGTCCAGCTCCCTCAGCGTGTCTTCCTAGGAGAGGTGCTCCAGCCGTTTGATCTCTGGATGTTCTAATAGTTCTGTGTGATTCTTATACTGAGGACTCCAGAACTGGACACAGTACTCCAGATGAGGTCTCACAAGAGAAGAGTAACTGGGCAGAGTAGAGGGGGAGGATCACAGAATCATAGAATTATTAGGGATTGGAAGGGACCTCGAGAGATCGTCTAGTCCAGTCCCCCTCCCTTGACCTGCTGATACTTCTTTTGATCCAGCCCAGAATACAGTTTGCCTTCTGGGCTGTGCTCACTCATTGCTGGTTCATGTTGAGCTTCACATCTACCAACACTCCCAAGTCCTTCTCAGGGCTTCTCTTCTTGTCCTTACCCTCATCCAAGGGGCAGAACACATGCAAGATTGTGGTGCTTTATTGAGAAATGGGTTACAAGCACATCCATGGTGTTTGCAAGACCTTGGAAGCTGCTTGTGATGTCTAAGATGCTTCTTGATCCTGCCCTTGTTCCTTTTCACAGCTTGCTGTGAGGTTGTGGCACCCTCAAGCTGGAGTAGCCAGCAATTGAGTTTGCAAGCCTTGCTCTGAGACAAGTGATGTGCCACTAATGCACTTTACTGGGTTCTGCAGCAGCTTTAGCCACAGAATCCTGTAGCATGGACATTTTACCAGTGATACACTTTTAAATGTCCAGTTAAACAGTGTCCTTACATGGACAGCAAGGGGAATTTGTATATTTCTCTGAGATCAGAGCCACCTTTCTGAGTGCATCAGCAAATACCTGTGCAGGCTGCAACAGCTGTGCTTCAGACAGTATGACTGACCAGCTGGCCTAGTAGCTGCCACCTTGTGCCAGATCATTACAGGATTAATTGCAACACTAGCTCTATTGCTTGGATAGTGCAGATAGTGTTGCCTTGTTCCTGATAAAAGTCTTGTTGAAGTAGGAGAAACTCCCCAGCCTTCATAGAGGTCCATATCAGGCCTGTATGGCCTATGTTACTGCTTTCCCTGGTCTTCCCTCTGTCCCTTCTGTCTGGTTACCTTTTCTTACTGTGTTGCAGCTTAGGCATGTTGTGTTTTTGAGAGCCTCTTCTGGTGTGAGAGATGGTCAAAAATGGCAGCTAACAGTGTACAGAAAAATGGACATGATGTTGAGAAGGTCTGAGCACAGAGAGAGTGCAAGCCCTGCAAGAGCCACACAGAACCACTGTGGGGGACTCCAGCCTGGGAGAACTGTTGTATGTCTTGCAGAGTGTGTACTATAACTACTTTAATGCTTTTACTTAGATTCCTTAACACTTTTTCAGTATGTAAGGCACCTTCAGATACAAAAGATAAAAAGCTCTCAACGACAATGTAATTTTTTCCTTGTTCCATCTTTTGTACATGTTTAAAATAGTACACATAAACCAACTTGCACTCTCAGTCCTGGAGAACTCTACAGAGTTCTGTGTCTGGCTCACGATCTTATTACAATAAAAAATTGAGAGGTGGACTGACCATCAGCTGTGTGTGGATAGCCCTGAGTGTTTGACTTAGTTTGTGAGGACATCTATGATGATTCACCCACCACTGAACTACATTCCTAACTTCTGACTGATGGCAGAGTTGTTGGCAGGTTTTCATGTTGTTAGTCTCCTCTGACTAGATGTTGATGCTCGTGCTTACAATCCTAAAATTTCATGTCTCTCTTGCACATGTTATTAATTGACTGTACTTTTGCCTGGTACTGGATGCCTGCTCTTGTAGGAAGTGTGATGAAAGCACACCTGCTCCAGGCTTCCTGCACTGAGGATTAAGTAGACAGTGGTGTTGCCTGTAGCTCTAGTAGAACATGAGGGTAAAATACAGTGGGATGTGACTTAGTGTGTGAGCATTTTGAATAGAGTACATGTTTGGCACAGTACAGGCAGTGCTCTTTGGAAATTACAGTAATGGGGGTGTCATTATTTCCTCTTGTCTTGGAGCAGTCACATCATTTTTCTTCTTTTTTTTTTCTGTAAAGCAAAAGCTGGCAGGCTGACAAATAGGCAGCTTACAGGACGGACTTTCTGGCTACTGACCATTTAGCTGGTAAGTTCTTATCTGTGGAGAGTGAAAGATGTTGCTAAGTTTGCTTATCAGAGTGGCGTTCTGAGTGTATCCCTAAGTCAGCAGGAGTTCAGTTACCTATATAAGTCTATAGGAAGAGATAGCATCCTGGACCAATTTTTTTTCTCTCCAGGTTATACAGTGGTCTTGAACTGACTACCCAGACCTTTGGATACTCATTTAAAAATCACACATCATTAATACATTAATAATTGATAGACTAATTGTATGCTTGAACAACTTCTGGTGTCCCCTTTTCTGGTGACCTTCTTAGGTTGCACATCCTCTGCCAACTTAAGGAGTACCTCTGGTTTTGGTGACCAGTGAGGAAATATGCCCCCAACCCCGTGCCAAGTTCCTGTCTAGTTTAGCAAGAGGACTGGATAGCTGACTGACACGCTAGGTGTTTTTCAAGAGGCTGACTGCAGGAGTGCTCAGTGACATGTACTTTGTCTTCCTGGAATGACTTGTGTGCATCTTAAATAGTGTTGGTGATAATATTAACACTTCTGTCTCTTCCAGTGGCATACCCGGATTGTGTGTGGGTGGGAAGTCGACAATGAGCTCCGTGGCAGTTTTGACCCAGGAGAGCTTCGCTGAACACCGCAGTGGCCTCGCTCAGCAGCAGGTGAAAGGTGAGAAAATACAGCAGAGTTCCTGTGTTCTGCCTCTAAATGCTGACTGCACAGCCAAGGTTCCTTGCTGTTACTCGAGCTCATTCAACACATCCTGTTTCAGGCATGCAGACATTGCATTTGCCACTCCTGCACAGGTTGCATGCTAAAACTTGGCTTTCCACCAACAGCAGCACATGGCAGGGCCAGGTAATGACAAGTACTCAGATCTGTGCAGGGCTCTGGCTAGCAGTGCTGTCAGCTGTGGGACAGAGCACACAAAAAGTGGGGCATTGGGCTACTAGAGACCCTTGTGGGGTCAGTGTGCTGGGCTATCATTTTGTTCCTTTGCTCAGCCAGATGCAGGGAAAAGTCAGTGTAGCTGTATTAACTGACTCACTGATGGGTTTCAGCACCCATCCTCTAGCTGCAAGCTGACCCACTTGGCATGCCCAGTGCACAGCTGAGTCAAACATAAGGTACAGGCTTTCCTGTGAATCTGCCCTAACTGTAGCACTCTCAGTCTTTCTCCTGGGCATATGTTTGTCATATACCTTTCTGGCCCTTCTCTGTTCATTTAACTTTTTTTCTACTCAGCCTGTTCTCCCCTAATTAAGCCCCTCTTGACAAAGTTGGCAGTAATACTCTCTTTGCTACCATAATTCACTTGCACATTCATGTCATGCATCTGTAGTGCTAGCTCAGACAAGGCTGGCTGTTCGTGGCATCTACTGGAGTCTGTACTGTACTGAGGTCATCTGTGGCCCAGACTTGGCTGTTCCACAAGCATAACTGTAATAGGATTAATAGTAGTGCGCAAATTGTTTGCTCTCCCTTGTTAGTGGTGTCTAAGTACAATTGTACTGTCTATAAATAGGGGCATTTCTGTGGGGAGGGCGTCTTATTTACACTGTTTGTTTCATCTCAGTTACAGCTTTAAATTCTGAAGAAGAGAATGATCCTCCAACCTACAAGGAAGCCTTCCCTCCACTCCCTGAGAAAGCACCATGTTTGGAAGCTGCCCAGGAGCCTGCTGGACCCTGGAGCAAAATCCGACCAATAAAGGCTTCTGTCATCACTCAGGTTGGTGGGAGTGGGTGTCTTTATCTCCCTCCTTTTCTTCCCTCCAAAGGGCATGTGAAGTGAAGCTTTCCATCTATTCTAAAATCTTTAGTGTGTTGGATTGACAGCTTTTTTGCTGTACTTTACCCTGTGGCTCAGGAAGAACTGGAGCTGAGAGTTAGGAATGCTCTGGAGGGAAGGGATGAGTTGGAAAACTGTCCAGAAAAATCTGTGCATCCCTGTTCCACAAATAGATGGAGCAGGCCTGAAGAGGGAGGACTGCAGAATTTAGAAGCAAGAGCTAATCCATCAGAGTATCCCCCTCACCATAACACATACTTGAGAAAGACACCCAGTGTGGGACAGACTGTGCTGCGGTGCTGTTGCAGGTTCTCTTGTTGCACTTAGTGTCTCCACTGGATAAACTGATGGTTTACACAAAACTTGTATGCTAGTAAGTTCTGGATGGTAATAAGAGAGGGAGGCACTGGTGATGGAAAGTGTCCTAACTGCTTGCTGTGCCCTTCTTTTATCTGTCCTGCGGCTGAGCAGGTGTTTCATGTGCCACTGGAGGAAAGGAAGTACAAAGACATGAATCAGTTTGGAGAAGGTGAGCAGGCCAAGATTTGCCTCGACATCATGCAGAAGACAGGAGCTCACCTGGAGCTGTCTCTCGCAAAGGACCAGGGCCTTTCGATAATGGTCTCTGGCAAGCTGGAAGCAGTCATGAAGGCTCGAAAGGAGATTGTAGCTCGGCTGCAGACTCAGGTGAGGCCATCTAACTGTTTCTCAGTTCATCTTTGCTCATCCACAACACTTGCAAATGCTTCGAGACCCTTGGGTGTGTGTGCTTATAAGCCAGAGAGGTGTTATTAGATGACTAATTCAGCTTTGCCATATATTTTTGAAGCACACAATTGGCAATTTGGAATGGAAATGAGGCTTAAAATAGGGTTCAAAGTTAATTACAGGCCACGGTGTTGCATGATGGGTGGAGTCTGCAATCTCTGAACACTTGAATTGCAAACAGTGACTTTGTACTGAAGTGCTGGTGCCAGAAGGGTTGCAGGCCCCTCACACAGAGCTAGTAGTGTATGAGAATGAGATAGTCCTTTCTCTGAAGTTCTTCAGAGAAGAACATGGATGAATGGTAGAAATAAAATAGAAAACAGAAAGTCCTGCCAAAAGCTGAAAGGTTCACATCAGGGTTCTGGTTTGTATAACTCAAGTCACACTGGTAAGGAGCCACAGCCCAAATATTTTGTTGTATCTCCTTTTAGTCCCCTAGATTTTGATTTTCAGATTATTGAGTTCATAATCTCAAGATGATAGATCTTCATAGGATGCATCACAGCCCGATCTCTTAGGGTGTTTTAAAGGTTAATGGCAAAGGTAGTTAATGCAATAGTTAATACCATGTCTGCTTAGTGCTGTTCAGCCCATGTGTCATACCCTGCCAGAGGGAAGAGAAAGGAAGAAACCCTACATAATGTACATCTGGAAAAAATAGTTCAGGTTGTCATGCCACAGGTCCATGACCCACTGTCCTCAAATATACCTCCTACTGCTACAGCTCCAGGCTTGAAAGGTATGTTTGTCTTCCAGACTTCTCCTAGGTTTGGCTGGCTTCAGTACAGGGATAGAGTTGAAGAGTCACACCAAATTTTTTCATTATTTTTTCCATTACAGTTTGAATTTTAAGTGACTAATTTCTGTTAGAAGCTACATATTCACAAGCATTGAAAGCATTATAGCAGTTGTAAGCTATCAGGTCAATAAAAACTCAGGGAGAAGGGATAAAATTAGGAATTCCTGTCACCAGCCAGCCCTTTAACGGTAGTCTGAAAGAAGTTCTTGGAACCCTTTTTCCTAGAGGGGCCTTCTAGAAGTAGTCCCAGGAACAGCATGTGCTACATTGAAGACTTCTTAGTACTTAATAGCAGTGAGCATCTCCTAGCTGTCTGCTTGCTGAAATAGGTTTATAGTGTTGAATTTTTGTTTCCTAGGAGTCAGATTGTGTATCTTGTTCTCTGTAGCCTTGGCAGCAAATGTCAGAGTTTGGGTAGACTCCACCCATGAACCGTCATCTCAGTTGCTGTCTGGTACTGCTCCCAGTGTTTTAAACTGGAGACTTGACACCTCATTATCTGTGTCTAATGGTCTTTACTAGTTCAGAGTACTACTCCTGTGCAAACAGAGGGGTTTTAGGGGGAAAACAGTTTTTAGATTTCTAGTATACAGACACAGTAGAACAGCTGTTCTGGTACAGTCCTCAGAGAGAATGTGTGAGGAAGGCATTTTGTTTGCTCCTCCGTTGTACCACTAAACAACACCTAACTTGCTTTCATGAACTCCATTCCCATGGATCTGCCAGTACAGGCAAGGGTTCTCACAGGTGCTTGGTTCTTGTGATGTAGGCTTCAGCCACAGTTGCCATCCCCAAGGAGCACCACCGTTTTGTCATTGGAAAGAATGGTGAGAAGCTGCAGGACCTGGAGCTCAAAACTGCAACCAAAATCCAAATTCCCCGCCCGGATGACCCCAGCAACCAGATCAAGATCACCGGCACTAAAGAAGGGATTGAGAAGGCCCGACACGAGATCCTGCTTATCTCTGCTGAGCAGGTACTTCAGTACTGTAATCTCTCTTCTGGCATTCACTGGGCAGCAGTTTTGCTTCTCCATAGTCAATTAGATGTTTGTAGCCTATGTGGTCACAGTCAGTGGCTAATATGTTGGCTCAAAGATGTACACTGTGCCACTGGCTATATGAGCACTGCCACCAGGTTCTCCAGCTTCTGGTTTTCAATGTTCTGTATTTGAAATGAGACATATTAGGTGACAGCTGAGATAAGGCAGGAGATTACACAGGTAAATATAAAGCAGCAGCAGCAGCAAAAGTAGTGTGTGCAGATTGAAAGAGCTATCTACAAACCTGCAAACTGAAAAGGGTGCTTGGGCCAGAGTGTCAAGCAAGACAGCATTGGGAATTTAGCTGACTAGTTCAGCAGGCGGTTCCCACCAAGGTCCATTTTGGGCTTTTCCAGGATAAGCGTGCCGTGGAGCGGCTGGATGTAGAGAAAGTGTACCACCCCTTCATTGCTGGCCCTTACAACAAGCTGGTGACTGAGCTCATGCAGGACACAGGGACACGCATCAACATTCCTCCACCCAGTGTCAACAAGACAGAGATAGTCTTCACAGGAGAAAAGGAGCAGCTTGCCCAGGCTGTGGCTCGTGTTAAGAAGATCTATGAGGAGAAGGTATGCATGGTCCATAAAGCTTCCCAGCCTTCTCACTCATAGTCCTCCTTTCCTATCTTGTTCTACTTTTTTGTGTTCCTCTGTTACTTTCTTATGTCAACTCTGTCTCGGCAGCCCTTATAATACCTGGATCTTACCATTTCCTGACTCAGCAGCATTGAGGTGTGGGGTGATGCTGCTAAGGAGGTGGCAAATTTCTTATTTTTCTGTATCATGAGAATTAGCAGACAAAGAGCTCCCCTGGCTCTTGTTCACACCAGTGCTATGAAGGAAGGAAGAGTGAAGTCTATAACGGTGGTGGCCAGCTGATATTGTCAGAGTTGCTACATAAGTAAAAGTTGCTGGAGAGTGAATTTCACTCCAGTTTACTTTCCAAATCCAGCATCACTGTGGATACCTTTATTGTGTGTCATTGAGCTCGTTTTCCACATGGTTAGTTCTGTATTTGTACAGAATCTGTGTTAGTCTGGATTTCTGCAGATAATCAGCTGTAGGCTGGTAGCCTGTGTGGTGTTGCCTAGGGGACAGATGGACATTGAGCCCTCTTATGCAATGCGATGCAAGTCTGTGTGGTCTCTTCTACGTAGTGTCTCATGCATTTGAACACAAGCCTTTCTGTACGGAGGGACCCAACAGATGCCTAGGGTACTACAGAACCACTGCTTTATCCTGGGTGCAGAGTTTCACTGCATCTTGTGCCTCTTCCTTTCTCTGCACCCTTGTGATTGATGCCCCAGTGCCTCTGCCCCTACAGAAAAAGAAGACTACCACCATTGCAGTGGAGGTGAAGAAGTCCCAGCACAAATATGTCATTGGCCCCAAAGGGAATTCCCTGCAGGAGATCTTGGAGAAAACTGGAGTCTCTGTCGAGATCCCACCCACTGACAGTAGCTCGGAGACGGTGATATTGCGAGGCGAGCCTGAAAAGCTTGGGCAAGCATTGACTGAAGTCTATGCAAAGGTACTAACAAAATGGCCTTGACCTTCTTTGAAAGTCCTGTAAAGATATGTTGTAATGGGGTGGTCTCTATTGGACTATCCGAGATGAAGCTTAGAAGGCAACATTCCGGGTGCACCATGGGAACTGGACCTAAATTTTGTGAAGATCTCTTCTAGTCTGTCCATCAAAGAACTCTTTTCTTTTTTTTTTTTTTTTTTTTTTTTTGTCACTCAGGCCAACAGTTTTACCGTCTCCTCGGTCTCTGCCCCCTCTTGGCTTCATCGTTTCATTATTGGAAAGAAAGGACAAAACCTGGCCAAAATAACTCAGCAGATGCCAAAGGTATGGATAAGCCAGTTAGCCTAGCACCCGCTGATGTGTAGGGCCAACAGCATCCTGGAGTGGATCAGAAGAGGGATGGTTAGCAGATCAAGAGAGGTTCTTCTCCCCCTCTACTCTGCACTAGTGAGACCACATCTGGAGTATTGTGTCCAG